>SNQJ01S0035030.1:8060-21320 GCA_010110895.2 Picea sitchensis
GATTTAGTCATCCGACTTGATCCATTTGAGTGAATCATTGAGATATTAGTTAAGTTACCAGGCATCTCTGAGATACAACCTAAGAGAGTTTCCTGGAGTGATAACAGTACGTACAAGTCGTACTGTACCTGTTGGCACGATTCCCAAGGCAAATTTTTGTGCATTTATTGTTGTTGTTTGTCATCTGTACAGTGACACGATTTCCTAGAAATAGGGTTGCAGTTTGGTTGGCACGTGTGGGCAATTGAAGCTTGTTTCTGTTGGCACGAATTTCTAGAGAGAAATCAAATGGTAGAGATAAGTTGATTTGCATTTCTGATTTTGTTGAGTTAGAATCATTAAATTTATGGGTTGTAAGAAATTTCAGATTTGCTCTTGAATAATAGAAATAATCTCTCTAGGGTTTTCCCCACAGTGGGGTTTTTGCCCTGGTCATTGGACCAAAATCACTTGTCTACTTGTTGCCTTATCAGAGTATGGATCAGTGATTTGCTTGACTTAAGTATTTTAGCTTTTAGTTGCTTTCTGTTTTAAAGGCATTTATTAAAGACTAAAATCTCAAGTTAGTCAAGTGTTTGACAAAATGTGTGAATGAGATATTTCTGATTTTGTCATTAAAAATCTTCACCAGCAGGCAGATTTGAGGTACCAGTGGATAGATCTAGTGCAAATCTGAGGTACCAACAGGCAAATCTAGCAGATCTGAGGTACCAACAGGCAGATCTAGCAGATCTGAGGTACCAGTGGATAGATCTAGTGCAAATCTGAGGTATCAGCAGGCATATCTAGTAGATCTGAGGTACTAGCAGGCAGATCTTGTAAATCTGAGGTCCAACAGGCAGATCTAGTGCATATCTGCATGTCCAACATGCAAATTTGGACAGATGGGGCAGAGGGTTTCTTCAGGGCCAGAGTTGTCAGGTTTGTTATATTTGTATTTTTCCTCAGTGGGTCGTTTTCCTAGTAAGGTAGCCCTTGTAAGCTTGGAAGTTATTTGAATGAAAAGTTGATTTGAAGAGAAGAATTTTTGTGTGTTCTATGAAGTTTGGTTTCCATATTTTTGCTTTCGCTATATTTATTTACAACCAGTATATTTATTTTGTGTGTTGTAATTTGATTATAAGCAAGTAAATACACAATGTAATAATCTATCTTGGTGTTGGGAATTGAGATTTCAACATAGTTTCAGAGCGCGTTGAAAGTTAACATGGTATTAGAGTTTGCACTCTGAGAAGGAGACAAATTTCAAATACACAAGAGAGACATTGAGTACTTGAGACACAAAGGACTGTGACGCAAGGAGATCTCAGCAAGGGTGGAGAAGGACTTTCAACTAGAGATTAGCTCAATGGTCTACACAGCAGCAACACAAGTAAGTATTGGGAGTCAATGACTTGCAGTGAGAGCAAGAGAAGGAATTTTTGCTCAGTCCAAAGGAGAAGAGAAACAAGTAGGTAGCAACAGACAAATATGATAACAAGGACAAATTTGGGCAAATCTAAGTCGTGGTACAAGTCATACAGGGCACGTACAATTCATATAGGATGCTCATACAAGACCATATAGCAGCAACAGAGGTGTTGGGCTGCAGGAGTTGGTTGTTTCTTTTTTCAGTGGGCAGAAAATATGATAGAAGCAAGAGAGCTATTCAAGAATCTAACGAAGAAGGACTCAGGGACCCATGTGGAGCTTGGTGATGATGCCAAGTATGCAGTGAAGGGTAAGAGAACAATCTTGTTCCAACTTTAGTCAAGTGGTATGTTGGAAGCCCAGGATCTGCTATATGAAACAGTGATAGAGGACAAGGAGCAGGAGAGAGAATAACGTTTAGAGACTTCAAGTTCAGGGAGTCAACCTTCAGGTGGGGAGGAGAAGTTGGCCCCTTCCACCTCTGTCAGGAGACCCAAATGGTTCATGCAAACATTGAGGGATGCTCAGGAGCATATTCAGGTAAAGGAGGACTTTGAAGAAGTTTCCAAACTTTGTGGCACTAATAAGTAGCATCGTTGATTCTGAGTCTTCCAGTGTTCAAGAAGCAGCAGATCGGCAAGTTTGGAGGGATGCCATGGTGCAGAATGATGTGTGGGACATTGTGCCCAGATCGGAGGGACACCCAGTTCCAGGTGGCTCTTCCAGAAGTACCTTCCTCCCTGAGAGGGAGTGTTGATGTTTGTAGCATTGGATAGGTACTTCCACACATGTCTAAGTGTCTAGACATATGGAAGTCGTCCAAAGTCTTCAACCTTACTAATTTAGTTTAATTAAAGGAATTATTAAAGTAAAGTGTTTTTAAAATTAAAGTGAGTTTAATTTAATGAAATGCATAATGAGAGCCCTTGAAACCTGTGACAACATGGGCAAGGAGAGCTGGTAAAAGTCATACGTTCTCTTGGTGGACGACATGTCTACGCGACAAGGCTGAGAAAATGTTGTACTTCATATACCAGTAAAAAAATGTATGTGTGTTGCATGTAAATTTAGGATAGCATCAAAGTGGGATGTTACAAAGCATGCCAATACAGCTTATGGCTAGAAGAATAACCAGGCTACAAATGAATCCATGTGCCAATGGACAAAAGATTACCTCATTACTTCCCAAGAAATGGACGGGACTGGTGAGAGCAGGGATCTCTTACTAGCTCTGGAACACTTCAAATCTTTAAGGTTCTCATTTTATTACGCTGTTCTGCAGCCACAATTTCCTCATTTTGGATGTCCAATAAAATAGGAACCATAGTAATCCTGAGCCTCAGAAGAAAATGCAAATGAGGTTCCAGTGTTGGTGCATTGGGCTTTTGATATTAGCATCTATACTATGTCTGCAACTGAAACATGACAATGGTATTAAAAACTTGCTCCCCATTTAACCCGATTCACCAAAAGTAACCAATGGACTAGCCACTTTCTGACCTCATGGAAGTTCAGGTTCAAGCATATGCCCCAAGCATAATAGACACCAGTAGTTTAGCATGGATTGGATGACATGTGCCAGAAGCTTAGTACTATCTTTCCCCTGCACTTCCAATGACTCAAGGAATTCACCAAATCATATGAAAATATTTTTGAAGCATCACCTAGGATTGTTCGGAACTGATGTTAGTGATAATTGTAAATACAATCACTTCCCGTGAAGAAAACCAACTTATGCAACATAGCAACAGCTCCCATGTTTTAAACTTGGATTTTCAATTGAACCAAAACCTGTATAGGTAGGGCCTGCCCTCTCTTCAAATAACTCAGAGGCCAACTAATTTGGTTTTACCATCCACCGTCTTCTTTGCGCACCTTTGTTGGATCCTTGCTGGAAGGGAGAATGGATGTGTGCCCCAGGTCACAGGGACCAATATGAGCAAAATCCTAAGCAAACGGTGCAAGCTTCCCAAGCCACGGTGATAACGGGGATGCCTAAGCATCAAATTACGTTTGAGCCCTTAACCCCTCCAGATCAACATCAAGTTTTCAATATAAAAGATCTGGAACTCTGAAACGATACTTGCCCACGATCCAAAAATTGACATTATTATTATTTATAAGCAAAAAACAAAAAAAATTAAAAATAAATAAATAAATAAAATTAAAAAAAAAAAAAAATAGTGAGAAAGAGAATACCCTGGCAAGACCCATTAGGGCAAATGTGTTCACCAACCAATATATTATGAAAGAAAATTTCCTGAGAAAAAGAAAAGCCTCGAAAATAGCCATGATCTAAAACATCAAATAATTATCTGAAAACTGATCATTTGTTGGAACTACCGAATGTTTGCCTCTGAAACATGGAGTTGGAAACAATGGCAATGACAATTATTTTCCCCGGCCTTTAAAAGTGAGATGTAGAACTAAGAATAGATACCTCCTCATATCTGTTCTGCTTCTTCTTGGCAGAATGAGAGGGAAGTGGGGGCGAAGAGAAATGGGATTCTTCTTCTGTGTATACTGCGTTAGGGCTTCTTCATCTGGGCAGAATGAGAGGGGGAGGGGAGAGAGAGATCGGCACCATTTAAAACGTCTGAAAACAGTATATATCTTGTTTTTTTTCTAAGGATATACAAAATGTGTATACTGCACAAGAGTATAATAAAATTGGGCACAATAGCATACCTGGAGGTGGATATTGGCTGGAGGAGAACCTTCTTCATTATCAAGTGTCAGTGAAGCTGCCACGACAATGTCAAGGGAGTTGCGGAATCCATGGATCACCCAACCCAACAACAGCATGGTGTGAGGAGGTGACTCAGACGAAAGATGGCACGGCCACCATAGCCTGCACTGCATCCTCGTCCCGTCTTCCATCACGCCCGATAGGAGTGTCTTCGGCTCTATCACTTCATTTGATTATGTATACTTCTGGTGGAATTGTACGAGCACTACAACATATACACGCTATATTTTTTTTTCGTCTGTTTTTTAGATACAGGGCAGAAATTAGCATATGCTACTTTCTTTCTGTTTTATTGTTTTTTTCGTAACTTGCATAAACCCAAGTGGGTGAAGTTGAACGCCGTACGGAACTGCGATGAACACTTGGATTATTTTTATTGGATGGTGGGAACGGTGATGGACACTTGGAGTATTTTTATTGGACGGTTGGTTTTTTAATGGTTTGTTTTATGTGGGGATAATTTCTAAGAACTAGGGATATCAAATTTATTATAATATTTAATATAATTGTGGCATATGCTGTCACAATTATTGAATATATATTTAATAATATGCAATGCAATGAGAAATATTTAATAATTTACAAGGTTATAATTATATTTAATATATTTAATTATTTGTGACATTGCATTGTTTTGGGTGAAACAAAATTGCTTCTTTACCGGTTTGGTGGGATGGGTTGGGTTTTCGTTTTAATGTTATTAGTTGATTCATAGGTGTTTTACATTCTAATATGGAGGAGGTGTTGAGGCATAAAGTGTTAAGTGTTATGTTACAATTATAATAATAATAATAATAAATAAATAAAGGAACTCTATGTTGAAACAAGAGAGTCGACATGTTTCGATCCCTCTAGGGCTCATCATCACGAGGAGCACTCGAGAGAGAAGAGATGCTCATCGAATAAGCAGATACAACACAATTAAATAGATATCCAGATCCTTGAAACCCACGCTGAGAGAGGTCATCTTAGTAAAAATAAACCCTAAGCAACGGTCAAGTAACGTATCTTAGGTAAACCCGCGCTAAGAGAGGTCCTCTTGGTAAAATTAAACCCTAAGAAATGGTCACATAACATATCTTAAGTCGACAATTAATGTGTCCTAAGTCAACAAGCACTGGTCTCCAACTCTCGCTTAACTTCCGTCCATCATCTCGATTTAAATTATTAGGGTTTAACGCGATTTCCAAAGCCTCCATTACTTTACGCTTCCCATAGTTATCCATTTTGGCCACAACTCTAGCATCCTCTAAACACACATGGTGGTTGGTTGTACAAGAATGTTCAACGAGGGCTGACTTTTGGACTCTATTCAATTTTAGGTCGGCACCATGCTCTTTAAATCTGACTTTCATCGATCTTCCTATCTCACCAATGTAAACTTTGCCACATGAGCAAGGAATAGCATAAACTCCTTTATGTAGGGTGGGGTCAATCTAATCCTTTGTTGAGTCTAACATAGTCCTTATGGTGTTGATGGGGGAGAAAGCCACATGAATGTCGCCTTTCCTTAAGATCCTAGCTATCTTCTAGATAGACCTTTGATAATAATAATGGTTGCTCATTTAAAAATAATAATAAATTTATAAAAATAAAGTCGGCTTAAATTTTTTTAGAGTGCAAAATTTGAGGAAAAGTTAAAGGTTTGCATCTCGAGAGATTTGATCCTTCTCGGTGCTTGATAGATACGGGGTTAAGATGGATCTATGCTGGTGGTAAGCCTATGGGCACCTCATAGGTTGTGGTTATGTTTGTTGTTCCTTTGGAGCAATTATTGTTGTCGCATTAAAGTTTATGATTTCTTGGTAATGTAATTGGTTGTATTTGTGAGACCACATTGTTTTAAGTGAGAAGATTTTCATGGTTGAATTAGTTTTGCAAGTGGTTCGGACATGGGTGGGTAAAGTAGTTACAATTTAATCATAGCATAACTACCTCGTCAATGATATAAAAAGGGATCAACCCCGGTGTATCAATTGACTTCGTTGTAATAAAAGGGTATCTTTTACGTGAGTATGTTGAGTTTGTTTCTAATCATGTTTGCAAGCTTTCTTGTGTATTTAGAAAAATAACGTGGTATCAAAGAAGGAAGGCCTGAGTCTTGTTTTTTGTGAATGAATTTGATTGATTGTTAGGTTTTGAGAGAAGAGTTGTTTGTGGAAGAAGTTAAGCCACAATTGCAATATTATATCTACCTTAGAGCATGATTTTCCCAACCAAATAAAAAGGAAGCTACCATTTCATTTAAATATGCAGTTGAGTCGTCATGTCATAGTTTGAGTCGTTGTTAAAGGGAAAGGGAGCCACCACTATCAAAGGAGTCAAGTAGTTGAGAGTCGTTGACACAACAACGATGGAAAGTAAGGGAGTGTGAGTGTGTGGGTTTTCAGAGTTGGCCATAATAATGTGTGCATTTTCTTGAGATTTAACTATGTGTGATTTTTTGAAACGTTTCGAAAAGTCACACACAGTTAAATCTCCAGAAAATGCATGCATTATTAGGAAAGGGATTGGTTGCCTTATCATGATCTGACTGTCATTCATAATGTGGAGAAACCATTGGTTCTCGATCATTGAATAGGAGCAAGGAAGTTGTCATTTTGTATTTAAGGCGGGAGCATCAATAAACATTATAAGAGAGAAGTGCAATCAAAGAAGTTTGTGTTTGTATTAAAGGAGGAGCTGACAATCCTATTCTAGTTGTCATCATCAAATGTTGTCATCTAAACTAGTCGTTTTTGGAGAAAGAATTTGTGTGTGCAAGGAAGTCTTGCATCTGCAAACCTTACAACTATCAAAGTTTAGGGTTTTCAGTATTATTTCCAACATATGTAAGTTTAAAAATGATAAACCCCATACCTATAATATTATCCTAGAGATTTAAGTAAGCAACTTGGCAAGGTACCTCGGTGACTCGACAAATGGAAATATTTTCGTGGGGATATTTGATGTTCGACCTTGTATCAACATTTTTTTTATGTAACATAGAATCCTTTACCCTTGTGCTTGACCGTAACAAAGAACAATAAAAACAAATAATGTTTTCATGGTTTAAGAGGCCCATGCTTTGTAGACAAGGAAAGGATCAAGTGTAGGTGATGCTCAAGATGGATTGTTGTCAAGCAGTTCAGGAGTTTGTCGATATTGGGAATTATCCCTCAATAATGGGGTTATGAGACATGCATGTGGATTGATGTCCAATAATTTAATTCGAGAGTTTGGGGAGATGGAATCCAAGAATTCAAGAATTCAATTGAGGGGCTACACCTTTACGAGAATTATGAGGAAGCTTGATGGAGCCCTACTTGGTTCAAGTAGTGTTTTTCCAAGAGAAGCGTCTGAAGAATGTTTTAACTAATGTTTTTAATTGTATTGTAAGCCTTAAGAGGGGGTGTTAGAGTATAAGGCTTATCTTATGTAATAAAGTCATGGTTTGTAAGTGACTATTAAAATGATAGTTAGATAATAAAGTAGTTACATTGTAACTGTAACACAACTACCTCACCAATGATATAAAAGGGGATCAACTCCATTGTATCAATCAACTTCATTATAATAGAAGCATATTTTTTACATGAGTCCATTGACTCTGTTGTTAATCATGTTTGCAAGCTTTATTGTTTGGTTAGAAAAATAATAGTGGGTGCTTGCTGTTGGTTTTAAGTGATGAACATGGAAAGTCAAGGGGGCTACTTCAGTTAATTTGAGGTTCAATGTGCTTCATATATTCCTTTTCCCAAGAGGTAAGTGGAACCTAATCACTCTTCAAAATAGAAGGATTTGCATTGTTTTCATTTATGTTTTTGATGCTTGAGAAATGTAGTTTTGAGTTCGTCTAGGTGATAAACCTTTACATTTTCATTATCATTCAGAGCCTCGCCTCTTGATGTTTTGATTACCACTTCATGGCTTAAGCCCTTACAAGCCTATTATTTTGTTTGAAACCAATGACTAGCATCATCTTACCTATTGCATGCAGACATGGGCATGGATTCCTCGTTCCTCCATTGGTCGTTGCACAATTTGTTGGGGATGGGGTTTGGTTTTAGTGTTAGTGTTACCAGTGGTAAGCCTAGGGCACCTCATGGATTGTGGTTATGTTTGTTGTTCCTTCAGAGCAATTATTGTTGTTGCATTGAAGTTTATAATTTCTTGGTAATGGAATTGGTTGTATTTGTGAGACCACATTTTTTTAAGTGAGAATATTTTGATGGTTGAATTAGTTTTGCAAGTGGTTTGGATACGGGTTGGTAAAGTAGTTATGTTGTAATAATAGCACAACTACCTAGCCAATGATATAAAAGGGGATCAACCCCATTGTATCAATTGACTTCATTGTAATAAAATGATATATTTTACATTAGCATGTTGAGTTTGTTTATAATCATGTTTGCAAGCTTTCTTGTGTATTTAGAAAAACAATGTGGTATCAAATAGGGAAGGTCGAGTCTTTTTTTTTAATGAATGAGTTTGATTGGTAATTAGGTTTTGAGAGAAGAGTTGCTTGTGGAAGAAGTTAAGCCACAATCACAATATTATCTCTACCTTAGAGCATGATTTGCCCAACCAAATAAAAAGGGAGCTATCATTTCATTAAAATCTGAAGTTGAGTCGTCGTGTCACAGTTTGAGTCATTGTTAAAGGGAAAGGGAGCCACCACTATCAAAGGAGTCGAATAGTCAAGAGTCATTGACACTATAGCCGTGGTAAGTAAGGGAATGTGAGTGTGTAGGTTTCCTCAGTTGGCCATAATAGTGCATGCATTTTCTGGAGATTTAACTGTGTGCCCAGAAAATGCACACACTATTGAGTAAGGGAATGGTTGCCTTATCATGATCCGACTGCGTTACACATCAAAATCTCACACTTGAGTTACA
The DNA here is from genome assembly GCA_010110895.2 of Picea sitchensis. Taxonomy (NCBI): domain Eukaryota; kingdom Viridiplantae; phylum Streptophyta; class Pinopsida; order Pinales; family Pinaceae; genus Picea; species Picea sitchensis. The sequence continues at coordinate 17,097 of SNQJ01S0035030.1, forward strand.
CACCCTAAGTGTCGCAAAGTGATGTATGCACCTTACTAAGTGTCCCATGTATTGTCGCAAGTGTAGCATGCACCTTACCTAGTGTCGCATTCACTTTGTTGAGTGTCGCATCCCCTTGACACCATGAAAGACATTTTACATGACCCCTAAGTCATATTGGAGGAAGAAACTCATCATTTCAATGTCAAAACACACATTTTTCTTGGAAAAATCGACCATTTTTTAGGAATTTATGAAGGGTGGTGCCCCCCTGCCCATGCTGGCAAAGGGCCACTTCATGGAATGGCACCCCCCTTGCCATGTTAGAGGAGTGACACTGTAGAAGATGGCGCCCTGTGTTCAACTTAGTGGGAGCGTCAATCTTATTGGAGAGAATTGGGGGATCATCCACCTTATTATATGGGACAACTCTCTTGGGATGAGGTTGGTTGTGTTAAACCCCCATGCTATGGCTTCACCTTAGGATCCGATCCAAACCTTAAAGAGCCATATCCTCAACCATATCCTTCATTTTATCATGGTGGTTGTGCCTCTCAAGCCTATATATTGAAGGTATTTCCAAGGTGAAGGGGTGAAGCATTGAGGTATCAAACCTTTGATTATTGAGGAAGCATCTGCATTTTGATGTCAAGATTCATGCAAGGGTTGGACGAAGAGAGCTTGGAGAAGTGTTGCATCGTCAATCACGTTTTGTAAGTGCCTCTTTTTGGCTTTCTAATTAATATATACTTGGCCTATTTCCTTCAAGTTTATGTCTTGTTACATTTGCTTGTCTACTGTTGCTCTAATCTTCATAGATAAACTTGTCTTATATAATCTTGTAGAGTAGGAGATAGTTTCTTTCCTTTGATTTCCATTGCAGATCTCAATTTATGCCAGGGATCTTGGAGATCAAGCCCGGGGATTGGAAATAGTGAGGACAAATGTCGAAACATGTTCATCATATCCTTTCTCTCCTTCTCATTCTGATTGGTTAAGATAAGTTTAAAGGAATGTTAGTGTCCACTTGTATTGTTTCTATCTTGGTACAAGGGTCCAATAATCCAAGGGAAGTTCCATCTGTCCGCAGGTGAAACATTCTGTAACAAACTGCCATTCACAATGTGGAGAAACCATTGGTTCTTGGTCATTGAAGAGGAGCAAGGAAGTTGCCATTTTATATTTAAGGTGGGAGCATCAATAAATATTACAAGAGAGAAGTGCAATCAAAGAAGTTTGTGTTTGTATTAAAGGAGGAGCCACCAATCCTATTCTAGTTGTTGTGATCAAATGTTTTCATCTAAACTAGTTGTTTTTTGAGAAAGAATCGGTGCGTGCAGGGAAGTCTTGCATCTGCAAAACCTACAATTGTCAAAGAGATAACAAAGATTTACATGAGTAAGTCAAAATGTAAGTTTCATATATTAAGAAGATGCATAGCAAACATTTGTTGAAATGTTTAAGAGAGTAGTAATGGTTTATGCTAAGATTCACAATATATGAACAAACCTAAACACAAAACATAGGTGTTTTAAAGACACAAGAACATATATATTTTTATTCTGAAGAGCAAATGTTGTCATAAACAAAATTCTTATTTCCAAATTTATAGTTGATGCACACATGCATATATATAGAGTTATTTCATTCCGAGAAGAAGAGGGGAAAAATTTAAACTCAAACAAAGATTATTGTTTCGTGAAATTTTTTTTTCAGCAGCATCATTTTCTACATTTTTTTGGTAAGTTTAGGGTTTTTAGTATTATTTCCAACAGATGTAAGTTTAGAATAGATAAACCCCATACCCATAACAATATCCCAGAGAACTAAGAAAACATCATGGTTGGGTACCTTTGTGACTACTCAACGGATGGAGATATTTCTGTAGGGATATTTGATGTTCAACCTTGTATCAACATTTTTTTATGTAGTAGAGACGCCTTTACCCTTGTTCATGACCTTAATAAAGAAAAACAAAAAAATAGATGATGATTTCATGGTTTAAGAGGCCCACACTTTGCAAACAAGGAAGGGATCAAGTGTAGGTGATGCTCAACATGGATTGTTGCCAAGTAGTTCAACAGTTTGTGGATCTAGAGAATTATCCCTTAATAACAAGGTTATGAGACATCCATGTGGATTGATGTCCAACAATTTAATTTGAGAAATTCGTAATTCAAAAGTTTGGGGAGATGGAATCTGGGAACTCGGAAATTCAACTTAGGAGTTGCACCTTTATGAGAGTTATGAGGAAGCTCGATGGAGCCCTACTTGGTTCAAGTAGTGTTTGTCCAAGAGAAGCATATGAATAATGTTTTAATTAATGTTTTTGATTGTATTGTAAGCCTTAAGAGAGGGTGTTAGAGTATAAGGCTTATCTTATGTAATAAATTCATGGTTTATGCGTGACTATTAAAATGATAGTTAGATAATAAAGTAGTTACATTGTAACCATAATGCAACTACCTTGCCAATTATATAAAAGGAGATCAAGTCCATTATATCAGTTGACTTCATTGTAATAGAAGCATATTTTTTACATGAGCCCATTACAGTTGTTGCTAATTGTGTTTGTAAGCTTTCTTGTTTAGTTAAAAAAATAACAGTGGGTGTTTACTGTTGGTTTTAAGTCATGGACATGGAAAACCAAGGGGCTTGTTTCAATCAATTCAAGGCTCAATTAGGTTCAACAATTCATTTTCGCAAGAGGTAAGTGGAACCTAGTCACTCTTAAAACATAGAAGGATTTGCATTGCTTTCATTTGTGCTTTCAATGCTTGAGAGATGTAGTTTCGAGTTTGTCTGGGCAATAGAACTTTACATTTTGATTATCGTTCAGAGCCTCATCTCTTGATGTGGTGATTACCACTTATTGGTTTAATCCCTAACAAGCCTATTGTTTTGTTTGCAACCAATCACTAAGCTTCATCTTACATATTGCATGCAAACATGGGCTTGGATTCCCCATTCCTCCACTAGTTGTTGCACTGGTGTGATTAGTAGGAAATATTTGTTTGTTAGTGCTTATTTTTTACAAAGCACATAAACCCCACTTGACCTACAAGATTAGGGTCAAAGTATACTTCATTTGGACCATTCCTATTTTGGCTTTGGTTCAATAATCGTTGTAATGGATTCTATGAGTATCTTACCCATAATTGTTGTGATGGATTCTATGAGTGTCCTACCCATTTTTTTATATAGATTAAATAAAGATTTTGCTTCATTTTGACATTGATAATTATTTTCCAATGAATGCTTGGATTATCATGTCGTGATTTAAATATATGAGTTAAAAAACAGGTTACTCATGGCTTGTTGTCGGAACCTACTTTTATTTGGCCTTGACTAATGCAAGTAAATAACTAGATCTTCTGCCTTTTTTAATATATTTTGTCAAAACTAAGTAAAACCCTTCACTGCACTTGCATGCATAATTTTGAGCATATTCTATGGTCTTTGAGTTATATTCTTTTAATTTATTAGATTGATATGTTCCAATCCTGTCTTGACTTATTATACCATGAGCTTAAATAAAATAAAATAAAATAAAAGCATAGCTTATTGAAATCCCTCTCATATTAGGTGGGGTTGTTTATTAGCATTCCCATTCTTTTGCTTTGAAAATCTCTTTTATGGTTAACTTTGTACAAAGTATCGAAATTGAAAATTTTCAATAATCTCTCGCATATATATTGTGACCAACATACAATAATATCAATTACCTTTAATGTTCATAGAGTGTTTTTTGCTTTGAAAACCTCTTTTATTGTTAACTTTGTACAAAGTATTGAAATTGAAAATTTTCAATAAGCTCTAGCATATATGTATTGTGACCAACATACAATAATATCAATTGCCTTTAATATTTAATGTTGATAGAGTGTTTTGAGATTTAATTGGATTAAATTTAGGTTGAAAAATATTTTTCAACATGTTTGTTCTCTTTGTTAATATGCATTTGAGTTAAAAGAAGAGGAAATGGCTCTGCGCGAGAGGATCTCATCGCGGCTAGGGTCTAAACTCTAGCCGCCGCACTGGTTATCGTTTGCAGGGGCGAGGAATCCGCGGGAAGCACCCGACCAGGGCTCCTTTAGTTTGTAGGGCCGAGGCAATGCGAAGGGAGCAGATCAAGAGCACAGATACGTGATTTCCTGAGTGGCCCGAGTGTGCCAGCAACCCTGCACGCGTTTTCGCGGCGACTTGGTGCCAAGAAGAGTGGCCATGGCCTCAGATGCGAATGCC
>SNQJ01S0035030.1:32450-80715 GCA_010110895.2 Picea sitchensis
GTTGATGAAAGTAAATGTTTTGACACCATAGTGATGAGGATTGTATTACTGCAGAAACAATTGAGAACTGTCGATATTGCACTCATGAAAACATTAAGGATAATGTGATGAAGTGCATACATATATGCTAGGACATGTCTGAAGTGCATATAATGTGATGAAGTGCATACAGATATGCTAGGACATAAGGATAATTTAAATGCTATGGTACTTGCATTTTTACATGACGACTAATGTGTTTATGATGTATGTCATGAGTAGAAAGAAATAGATTGGAACTGTTGAGAAAGACAGTTGCCAATAATGAACAACCTCAATCAGAGGATGACTATGAGAAGGTTCTCGTTGAAAGATTGTTGAAGGGAATTTAAAGGTCCCCATGGAGCACCACTGATGGGATAATATCAGAGGGGGTGCTAACAGCCAAAATTGGTATAAAAATGTTCATGTGTATGTGGCACAAGGTATGAAAGGATTGGGTAAGAATCCCTTCTAAAATGTTTTACGTTCTTAATGTTATGTATGGAACGTTGAAAGGCAGTTGTATGCCTTAGATACCCAAGTAGGGTATGATTCAAGAAGAAAAACCTAAATGATGGAGGTGTGAACCTCTGGTAGTAAAGACTGATTGTAATCCTCTGAAGAATTCATGAACTGATATGTCATGAATACATGGACCAATCAAGGAACAATTGGAAACAAAAAGTTCTCATAGATAGCACGTTGCATGGAATTGCTTCAAGGAAATGCATGTTTGCATAAAGGACAAACAATGGATTTCCCATTGACGAAGGAGGACCTTCCAACATTTCTACTTACATTGTATAGGTGTTAGAGAAAACCAAATTTGGGTGGCCATGAGTGCTGGCACCCTGGTTATTAATGAAGGAGGAATGCTTAAAGGCATTCGTGTGAAACTTTTGAGTTTCATGTGTGTTGTTTTGGGATCGTGATCGGCCTATGGCAGGAAGTATGGTCCTGCTGTAATAATGAATGAAAATGAATAAGCCATATGGTGAAAAGCTTGGCTAAGCTCCAACGCACCATGGCAAAATACTTGTTGTAAAGTGCGGGAAACTTAAAATCAATGCAAGGGTGCAATGGGTATGAAGTGACCACAAACGTTGGCACATTCATTTAAGTCAGTTGACATATGAATTACATTCTGGAAAATTTGGTAAGCTGAAATGATGCATAGGTAAGGGATGATGTATCCTTGAATAGATGAAAATGACTTGGATCGATAGTATGCATAATTCTGAAATTGGTTGTGATGATGTTATAAAGGTGCAATAAAAATAAATGAGCATGAGAAACTAACAATTCGTTTGGCTGATTGAAGTTGAAAGTGCAGGAAGCGAAGGAGTCTTGAATATGGCAGCGATGTAAGCCATAAGGAAGGCTTGCCGAGCCAAACCGCTATGGGAAGGAAAGTCCCATAATTATGAATCTGTTTCTTGTGTGAAACAAATATGAAAACAAAATGTGGAATTTGGAAATCTACGGATGACAGATTTACAAGAAGATTTTTGAATTTAAAATTTATGATGTCTCATGAATTTCTGTATACATGTGATACAGGTAAAAGGAAAAGATCTGCAAAGAGTGCAAAGACGAGAGAGTGAGCTCTCGGGTTCGAGGGAGAACTGTGAGAAAGAGTATAATCCGGTCGCATGAAATAGAGACTGACTCGGGAGAAGGAGAGTAACCTTCGTCCCTATCTATGATTGAGTTAGGAGAAGGAGAGTAACATTTGTCCCTAACTATTTATGTGCTAGGAGAAGGAGAGTAACCTTCGTCCCTAACTTTAGCTGAGTCGGAAGGCTGTCAAGCTGTAAAAACATGAAAAATGGCTATTGCTGAGCCATGAGAACCCTGTGGTAAGCCATGATCGCCTAGAATATGTTGTGTTGAGGTAACACAAGCTGGAGGGACACCTCGGCAGAGCAAGTCCGAGGGACACCTCGACCGTAAGACTCAATAGAGTCTTTGGAATTCTTTCTGTGCGAGAAAACCTTGGAAATGCAAGATGGATCACCCGAGGGACTGTATAGCAGAGAAGGGGATGCCTGAGCCTGGGCCTGGAGGGTGAGTGACCGCAAGGAAGAGGAGACCTTAATTGTTGTTGTAAACTATTGATTGGGATCATGCACACGATGGGTAGTTCTTCCTGTGCGAGAAAACCTTGGCAAGGCAAGATGGATCACCCGAGGAACTGTATAGCAGAGAAGGGGATGCCTGAGCCTGGGCCTGGAGGGTGAGTGACTGCAAGGAAGATGACACCTTGATAGTTCTTGTAAAATATTGATTGGGATCATGCACCCAATGAGTATGTCAAGGAAAAACATTGAGCATGGATAACAAAACAACCATGTGGATACAAATCCACAAACTACGAAGATAATTATTGTGCTAAGATTATGAAATTTTCGTAGAAATTTTTATGCAATGTTTTCGCATAAGACTATGATTAACGTGCTTGTTTTCCAAGAATTATTGAAAATAGGTGACTAAGATTAAAGGTCTGAAAAATGATCTGACCGAGGAAGAAGGATCAAGATTTCTGAAACAACTGAGTGAGAAAGGTATGACAGGTGTTTTTGAGAAAGAACATCGAGGACAATGTTCCTTTAAGGGAGAGGGAATTGTAACACCCCTATTTCCCCCAGCTTGAAATTAATCATAAAATAGGATTACCATGCTAAGGCATGTGAACAATGTAAATGTATTATTGTTAAGCTGCCCATAACTGACTGTTGGGGGGTGAAGCCTTGAAGTATGAGCCATGATCTCTCTAGAGGAAAGAAATCAATTAATGAAGAAAGGACGGGTGGTTGAATCATCAACCACCCCCATGAATGGAAACATGGTCTAGCTGCAGGATGTCAGCTCGAAGTACCACAAAGACCTGCAGACCCAAGCTTATTTCTGACAGAAGGAACAAGACATGTCGAAAAACCTTCCAGAGGAGGGAAGGTAAGATACATATAGAGACACAATAAGCGAGGAGACACGGGACAAGAGCACAAGCTCATAAGGGAGATGTGTGAACCCAAAGGAAGTGCCGAGAACACGGCCTGAAGGACCCGAACGCGAGCTTGATGCTGAGGAAGCATCTGATAAACTTCGCAGGGTCGTTGTGACAAAAAGAGTTTCGCTAAGAGATGGCGTAAATTCCCTAGTGATATCATGGCTTGGCACGGGGGTGGCTAGAGTGCTAAGAATGAATGCCTTTGAGCCTATGGTTGGGTGGAAAGGCGCACACCCATAGTCAGTTAGTTGGATGCAACTTGTAATAGATAAGTATTCTCATACCCTGTGAAATTGAGCTATAATTGTGTAAATATAGTATGAATGATCCAAGGATGGATATTTTTTCTTAATGATTTATACTGTATCCCTTTTTGGTGTATGCTTAATTGTGTAAATAGGAAAGTAAGAAATTATATGGATTGTACATGTTTTGTATTCGTAAATGCTTGCGCCCTGTGGTGGCTTAAGTTAGATCCACGAACTGTGAGTTCATCGACCTTGGGCACAGTTTCACATACGCATATCAACACTCCTAGTCGCTTTGAGTCCCTTGGAGGAGGGAGTTTGTTAAATCTAAGGAGAGATAGTGCACGTATGCACGGGCTCTCTGTGAGGAAGGCAGAGACCGAGAACCACTTAAGTTCTAGAGTTGATGGATGAGCGTAAGGGGTGCACAGAAGAACCCTTCCAAGTGTTAAGTTCAGGAGGAAGAGCACCAAGCTCTTAAGCCTTTCAGAGCTAAAAAATTTCAGGAAGAGTTTGAAATCGCTGAAGCCCAAACAACCGAAACAGTCAGGATCCGTTGATCTGTGGGAGGACACATGTCATCAGATCACAGACTCCGAGTAAAACGTTTCAGGAGAAATGGAGCATGAGAAAAATTGAGATTTGAGACCTTTGAAAGCCGAATTTCCGAAACGGACGAGAGCCATTGATTTGAAGGTGGACACGCGGTGCTAGATCCAGAACTCCGGAGGAAAGCGGAGGGGGAAAACACCTAAGTTCTGGAGGAGAATATCGACTGTTGATCGAGAAGGGAACCAAGGGGCAGTTGATTTGGTTGAAAGGGACAAATTCCCGAAGTGAAAGCAGAGCCGCTGATTGAGGAGGATGCGTGGCGGACGATCGGTTATTTCAAAGAAATCGCTCTGGAAGAAACGAAGGATTGAGAATGAAGACTCCCGAAGGCCGACCTCACGGAGAATATCGTGGCCATAGATCGAAGGGAGATAGGTTGCAGCATATCCGAAGGTCGAACTTTGGAAGATTTACGAGAAGGCAAAAGTTGAGAGTTGAAACCCCCAAATCCCGAAGTCTGAAGTAAATCTGGATCGTCAGATCCATAGGAACATGTGGCGACAGATCACGAGTTTCAGATAAATGCGTCTGGATTTTCAGTTAAGAATTGAGAAACCCGAAGTCCGAAGACCTGAAGGGATCGTATCCATCGATCTGCGGAAGACACGCGTCAGTGGATCGTCAACTTCAGATGAAATCCATTGGGGGGAAATGAGAGTTGAGATTTGAGATTTTCGAAGACCGGAATCGAAATGATCGGAGTCGTCGATCTAAGAGGATACATGGCAGGAGATCTTTCATTGTGGGAGAAGGCGGGGTTTGAGAGTTGAGAACTCTGAAACTCGAATCAAGAAGCAAATCACGTCTGTTTATTTTAAAGGGACAAATCCGAGCCGTCATTTCAAAAGCACCGTTAAGTTCATAAGATCAATGGTCTCGTCGCATTGCGGGGACCAAAGGTGCGCAAACTTTAAAAAGTTGAGGGCGGGCCGCAATCTAGACCACGGTTTTAGAGAAAAGACACGCGGAGGCTCAAGGAGAATTGCGGGGAGAAAAGTCGTTTGGTTTCAAACCGCCCTTGGCTGTGCCCGCAATCACGTGGTTACGTAAGGCCATCGCCCAAGGTCATATCAGGGAAGGGGCTTATCAGAAAAGGATCGAGTGCCCAGACTCAAAGATTTTGCAAGCGTAAAAGGGGAAGGTCGCGAGTACCATTAGACCTGCACCCGGAAGTCGAAAGGGTCCGCGTTTAATTACAGAAGGAGACCATCGAGGTCTCAGAGAGTTTTTTGGCTCCAAAATCGGAGATCCTTGACGAGGAGGTCGGATTGGTTCCCCAACTTTCCAGATTAGAAACCATGGATGGAGAATCTATCCTTTAAGAAAAGCAAAAAAAATTATGCCCCGTCGTGGGTGTGTTACAATTCCATACTTTGTTACCTGCATGTTTAATACGTCATAACAAATCATAGTCAGTATAATTAATATACAATTTTCTTGTTGTTTCATTAATTTATATAAAACAAAGGAAGTTAAAAAACATCGCTACTTACAAATTGTTCAATTAAACTTTCATACTTCAACATTGATCCAGATTATTTTCGGCATGAAATGAGAGCGAAGATATAATAAATAAATATACATAGATATATCATATATTTAATAATATAACATAGATATATCAGATGTATATAACAAGAGGTACATATATACAATAATACACAATTTCTATTAATGAGTGAAATGTACAGAATTGTAAAATTACAGAGTGAAAGACTCGCTAGAATGGTGGCAACTTATCTCTGAGAAGAGATGTGATGGTTACACTCATTCGCAAGAATATGATTGTTACAATGAGGCTCCAAAGGCCTTTTTAACATAAGTAAAATCCAAAACCCTAACCTTAGAAGATGAATAGCCAAAAGGTTTGCGGACCCTGAATACGTCAACTTCTCGGGGGCGTGACTTTTGCATGCGATCTCTATTTGGGGTGTTCGATACCTCATCGGAAAGGTCTATCCGAGAATTACAACTTTCATTGAGGGATAGGGAATGTTGGTGGAAACTCCTAGTAGCAGCTCCTGCCCTCCAAAAGTCCAAAAAACCATTGTTTAGGGCCTCAAAATGGCCCCAGAATTTTGGGACTCGAAAAAACTGTAAAAAAATGTCAAAATGGAAAATTGTTCTTTGAGCCAGTGGAATAGGTGGGTGGCCACCAACATCCATCTGGATCAATCCTCCCTCCTCAGGAAGAAATGGTCTCCATTGCGTTGAGTTCCTGTGGGAGATGGGGAAGCGTTTGTTGAATCTGAACTTTGGTGAGTTGCTTACCTTGCTGGAGAAGTTGCGTTGCTTGGCTTGTGGAAGGCTGTCATGAACCTGTTGTTGGTGGGGTTGAATATGTTCAACCAAACATTTGTATCTTGGCTTGACTGGGCAATGTGTAGGCACCCTCGTAGGTGAAGAAACAATATCTTCTTTCTCTTCTGCTATATGCTTCTGAAGGATAAAAAGGTCTTGGGCCAAGGCTGTAGTGGTTGTAGTGTACTTTTGTTCACCTTTTGAACTTATTGTGAAGAGGCTGAATTTTGCAGTATGAGAGATTACCTTACGACACTGTTTTGGTGGGACAATAGTCAAAACTACCTCTGGTATCCTGTAGAGATGACCCCCTAGAGTAACAATGACACTACGAGGTCGAGACTCATAAATAACATGGCGCTTCCACATATGTGGTTGGCCCAAAATAACATCACAAACATCCAACAGGGAAACATCACATAATACCTCATCCTTGAAGGGTTGGATGTCGTATGACAATCGACACTGCTGGCTGACACAAAGATCTCGTCCCTGGCGAAGCCACCCAATGTTGTATGGCTGCGGGTGTGGTGTAGTCGAAAATCCCAACTGTTTGACAACCTCTACTGAGATGAGGTTCTTCTGGCTTTCACTATCAACAATAAAATGCAATAGGATCCCCTTCACCCACATATGTGAATGAAAAAGGTGCCCCCCCCCTCTTCAGGATCTGTTGGTTCTTCTAGTTGAATTGTTGCGGTCGTGACAATAGCATTGGGGTCTGCGTCGATGATCTGTCTTCTTCCATTATTTTCTGAATCAGATTCCAAATCAGGGTTCGTCTCCTTTTCTTTGATCTTAACCATCGATGATTGTTTTGAGTGACATTCATCAGCTTTGTGCTAGGTGCTTTTGTGGAAATCGCACCACTTTCTAGTGTCCTTCTTCGTCTTTATGTTACCCTTCTTTTCCTGTGACTTGGACGGGTTTTCAGGAGGTTTTTTGTTAGGGCCGTCTTTATCATAATTTGGTTGTTGTGGATTTGCAGACCTGAACTTCCATTTGTTCTGGTGCCTAAATTTCTGCTTGATTTTGACAGCATATCGATAGGCAACTCCGAGTGATGAAATGTCAAGGAAATCCATTTCGGTTTGGATGTATGCAGAGCCTCGCGGTATTTCAGAACCAGATGTCGCTCAGAGTCTTTGATATCCAACTTGGTGCACAAGGTATGGAAATTATTTGTGAACTCCGACACTGTTTGGCCCCTCTCTTGCCATAGTGTGGTCCATCTCATGTATTGGTTGTCATAGTTACCAACAGGGTAATATTGTTCCTTGACCGCATCCACAAAAAATCCCAAGTGGGCTCGGCCCCATATATTCCAGATTCCTCTGTGGAACATTTCTCCTAGTAAGTTTCCCACCAATGTTTGACATTGGGGAGAGCCTTAAGGAGTGTGAAGGTGATCTTTTCCCTGTCGGAGAAATTGTGAACAAAAAATAACCTTGTAGCAGATTTAACCATTTTTGCAAGGTATATGCATTTATCTATCCTTCAAATATGGGAATATCAAAATTAACTTGCACCTTGAAAGGAGAGGTACCTCCAAAGTGGCCTCTTGATGAAGATGCACCTATTGTTATCGATAGACGTTGAAGTATGTGGGAAAAATTCTCCGCCATTTCATCCCTCTATCGCGTGAGAGCTTGCTCAAACAACATATTAATATAATCTTTTGCTTCGTCGTTTTTATTTTCTTCCACCATGGAGGGTTTCTTGGGCGTGCGAGAGTGATTGTCCTCAAGAGAGATAAGCTCAAGACCCAACTTGCTATACTCAGACCTTGTTGGGGACATGCATTTAAAAACGATTAAGAGAAAACTGCTCTGATACCACTGATCCCCATTATTTTCGACACAAAATGGGATTAGAGATATAATAAAGAAATGTACAGAGATATATCAGATATCCAATATACATATGAGATATACAGTAATACACAATTTCTATTAATGAGTGAAATGTACAGAACTGTAAAATTACAGAGTGAAAGGCTCGCTAGAATGGTGGCAACTTATCTTTGAGAAGAGATGTGACGGTTACACTCATTCACAAGAAGATGATTGTTACAATGAGGCTCCAAAGGCCTTTTTAACATAAATAAAATCCAAAATCCTAACCCCGGAAGATGAAAGGCCAAAAGATTTGTAGGCCCCAATGGGGGTAGTTGATATGTCAACTTCCCAGGGGCGTAACTTTTGCATACGATCTCCATTTGGGGCGTTCGATACCTCGTTAGAAAGGTATATCCGAGAAGTACAACTTTCGTTGGGAGTTTGGGAATGCCATAAATAACCCATGGTCCTCCAAAAGTCCAAATAAACATCGTTTAGGGCCTCAAATTGGCCTTGAAAGTTTGGGACTCGAAAAATTGTAAAAGAATTGCCAAAATGGAAAATTGTTCTTTGAGCCAGTGGAATTGGTGGGTGGCCACCAATATCCATCTAGATCAAACATATACTCACAACCCATACTTAACCCAATTTTTATCAATTCTTGGGTTGGATCCTCTTTGTATGTTAGTACCTATTAGAAGACATCCATGGACAAAAAACATGAAATCTTAAGAAATGATGAAAACGTAAATACTCACAAAGTTTGTTATCAACCCTTTTTTTCCTCGCCATCCTATCTTATGTGTTGAATGGGTTCTATTTTTTTTTTCTTTTCTGCAACAAAACAATTGAAAATTAGTATTTCACATGATAATTAAATTTGATGTACATAAAAGAATAAATAATTGATTACATACCTCTAATGCACATTGTAGTTGGGATGACTCCTCTTGTAACACAATTATGTTCATTTAGTTTACCATCTTCTTCTACACTTTTTTTGACATTCCTACTGGCATGTCTTGGTTTTTTCCTTATTTGTCTCTTGGAATTTTAAAAATCTCCCTAAAAAACGAAGAAGGAATCATCAGATATAAAAATTATGTATTTTTTATAGAATAAGATATCGATGCATATAGTAACTTAAAACACATCGGGGATTTATACACATCGGTGCATCAACCATATATACACACACCAATACATTATAACAATGTTGTTGTGAAATCGAAAACGTTTTACAAATTTTTGTTTTTAGTCGGTGCTTTTTGAATTAAGAAAAGCGCGACTTTGTAAATATTGTTTATTACGCACCATCGACCCATGAACAAATTTAAGACATGGCGGTTTCCACGTAAAAAACAATATTATTTCCATTTTAATCTCAATGGTGCTCTTTGTAATCAAATGTGCCCCGATGGTTATCTAGGTACAATGTGCACCATCGACCACAGATGTTTTTTTTTTTTAAATATTATTTCTAATTTAAATCAAGTGATGTTGTTGACATAAAAATATGCACTGATGCTCTTCCTATGTATAGAGCGCACCGTTATCCGTGAAGGCCTTAAAAAAACAAAAATGACAACGACAGGACAATTGGGATCCAATGAAATGAGTGGTTTCATTGCAATGGATAGGAAACACCCATATATAATTAAACAAATCCTATAAAAAATTGCTTAATTTTTTTTTCCATGTGAAATATAGAAAGAGAAAGCAAAAAAACAGTGAGGAAATTAAGGCTTCCAATATTGAAAGTAACTATGAAATCCTTTTTTTTGTTTGGGAATGCACTGAAAATTGTTTGAATCAAATAGGCGAAAGATTAAGATGATTAATAGAATGAAGTCATATATCTAAAATTTCTCCTCTGTAATTTTCTATGTGATCTACAATAATCCCTTTCGAATTTGGATATTAAAAAAAGATCCACCCACTACAAAGTCTTTGTTGATAAATCCATGTTGCACAAATCTCCCTTCTAAAATTTGACAAAAAAATAAAAGAATGAATATGGTTTTCATTTCTAAACACAAAAACTAAAATTCTCATTCTTTTTTTTGTTGTATATTTTAGCGCATTGATGATAAATGTGTGTGCTATTTTTTTTCTTCGAAACTTACATTTCTGGTGCTCTATACAATGAGTAGCACACCGATGCGGTGTGTACGTATAATGCATCGATTTATGTTTCGTAATAAATTTCAAGGCATTGATTGTAAGCATGTGTTATTTTTCTAACTTGCTTCAATTGATGAGCTATACAATTAGAAATGCACGAGTGTCGTGTGTAAGTAATAATGCATTGCAAAACAATTTAATTTGCTAAATTCAAATGCAAGCATCCACATTTAAATTTTGTGGAGGTTTTGCTTTGCCAAGGCAATAACAGAGGTCAATCTTCGGTGCTTCGCTCAATTAAATGCATTGGTGCATTTGGTTTATCCATATGCACCGACGCGTCTTTATATGATTAAGCACACCATTAATTTATAAAAATTATTCGAAATTCTGTTTGAAGTTAGATTGTTCTATGCTTCCCAAGATGACGGTTTTGGGTCAAATGCAGAAAAAAATGAATTATAATATCAAATGGTCAATTCTTCATATTCCATCTCATTCCATATCATTGGAAGTCCTTCAAGTTTTCTCACTTCGATTGTAGTACTTCTAGATTTTATTTATAATTAATTTATCTCTTTGAATTTATGTTATGTATGCAGTTGTAGTTGAATAATTGTTCATTGAATTTTGTAGGATCGAGTTTAGATTCTCAAGATATTCCAGTAGTCCCAAAATTTCGCAAGCTCTTATCAGGAGAAAGATACCACAAGAAGATGTTTTATGAAAATGAACAACTGCTTTACCCTACCAATCAAAACATGTCATCTTCTAGCAACCAACCTGGGTCAATGGTTTTACACCGTTAATTGATCTCTTTTATGTAGACAACCCTGTAGGGAGTAAGAAAAATATGATTGAGTAATTGTATTTTTGGATTTTCAATTGTACTAATATAAATGTATTTCTTAATTCAACATTTGTTTTATAAAGTGGTTGGTTGCATGTTTATTATTGAGAAAAAAAACATCCATGTTTCTAATAAGTGCTTGGTATAATGTTTGAGCATATTAATTGCATTGTGTTACTAATATTATCGATGTAATGTTCAATATTTTTACAATCAGGATTTTGATGACGAGTGACATGCCTACCATATGCCATTGCACTCCACTACAATGTCAAGTTGCGAACTTGCCTCTAAATGAGCACAACTTGGAGAGGAAGCATACCGAGAATGCTTGAAACAACCACATATTCAATTCCCACTACGTCTTGAGTCACCAATTCAAAACCTCTACAGTAACACTAGTTCTTCACATGTTGGGGGCGAAGGTAGGGATATAGAGGTTGGCATGAATGATTTCTTGCGGGATACCCAAGCCATGGAGGGAATGTTGTAAGATGCATTCCAACAAAATGAAATAGGGCATGACACTGATGTCGTAGATACCTTCTTCGAAAGCCTGAAATTTGCTTCCACCACCCCTTTCTTTGGTTGAGTATAGGGATCAAGGTCTACCCAACTAGGGAAAAAAATGTTACTGTACAACTTGAAATCAATGTATGGTATGTCAGACGCGTGTTTCTTGACACTTTTGAGGTAACTAATCATTGAGTCCCCTAAATTTTTAAGGAATCTTGTCACACAATGAAGGAAGAAAATGGTTGATTTTATTCATGCTTAATGATAGTGTACATTTCTATTACCCACTAATTGCACGTTACTTAAAGATAAGTTACTTTAAAGTGATAATGTCTTGCTCGATAGCTACACAAAGGAAAAACAAATGCTAAAAATGTTGGGTGTTGAGTACATATCATGCCACACATGTTTGAATGATTGTATTCTATACATAAATGAATATGCAAACAAAGAGATAAGTCTAGAATGTGGGCATGACGAGTACCATAAAAAAATGGTAAGGCACATGGTCCTCCTCATAAGATATTGAGGCACATGCCTATAATTCCAAGGATTCAGAGACTCTTTCATTGCAAACAATTAGCCATGTTGCGGGAGTGGCATGCCTCACATAGAAGTGAGCCAGGAGTTATGTGAATCCCAACATATTCAATATCCATGGAGCATATAAAGGATACATGGCTTGATAAATTCAAGGATGAAGTACAAAGCCTATGATTTAACATAGCTATGGATGGAGTTAACTCGTATTTCCTCCAAAACACCAACTATTTTGTTTGTCCAGTGGTAGTGATCAATAATAATACCCCCCCATGGTTGTCTGTGAAGAATGAACATCTTATGTTGGTTCTTGTAGTCTCGAGTAGAAGACAAGTGAAGAGAATGGATGTCTACCTCCAACCATTGATCAATGAATTTAAGCAATTATGGGAAGGGATACATGTATATGATGTATCAAGACTTATCCCAATGGAGAGGTCTTTTACGTTGTATGGCATATGTGCGTACACCACACAGGATTATCCAAGACTAGGAGTTTTCTTTAGTAAGCATGTTGATTGATTTGTTTATATCTGTAATGTTATTTGACATAGTTCATTTGGTGCAACTATATTTTTGAAACTAACATGTTCTGTATATGATAACATCCCAGGTCTTGTATCAAAAGGGTATTATGGATGTAAATGTTGTGGACCTTCTATAAAGGCTATGCGGTCCAACCACCTATGAAAGCTAGTGTATGACTATTCGAGGGTATTGCTCCCATAAGACCACCCTTATAGAAGAGTTGCATTTTATTTCAATGGTAAACTAGAGAGAACCCGAAGCCACCAACAAATTGGATTAACACATATGACATAGAGAAGGAGAAGGAAATGGTAGAATTGTTTGATTCAAATGGGGAACCTATGTTCAATGATCATGATTTTTTTGACACCTATGTTGAAAAATGCCCATTGGGATGAAAAGGAAATATGTATTTTATGAGCTTCCATATTGGGAGCATCTTAAGATTGGCCACTTACTATATCCCATACATATATTCAAAAATGTTTCATCTTATTTATGGGGGCACATATCATCGAATAAAAGCGACACATTCGCTATTAGGAGAGATATTATTGCTTCAAATACTAAAATGAGACATTGACCAATAAAATAAACTAGAGAAGAGGTTGGTCCATCTTGGTCTTTTAAAGAAGGTGATGTCCCATGGATTTTGAAGAAAGATGATCTTTCTATGGCGAAGGATGTTATATTGGTTGTGAAGGTGCCTTCTTTATATGGGTCGACTCTATGATGTTGCTTCACCGTAGAAGGGAATTTGTCAGGGTTGAAATCACATGACCATTTGAACCTTCTAAGGGTATGTATGTCAAATACATGATTCTTCTTCTATATTGTCGACAAAAATATGTTATGCACTCATAGTTTTATGGCAATTAATGATGTGAGTGTCTATTTTGTAGTGTCATTATCCTTTGTTCGTGTGTGGTTGTGTGAACCATGACTTCCCCCACGACCTACGACGTGCCATATCGAAATTAACTGTATTTGTATCTTGGATCACATAAAAGGAGATTCATATGGCTAGCATTCCATGGTGGCGTCGAGAGTTAACTGAGATTGTTTGTATGTTTGAGAAGGAATAACACACGAGTTTTATGGATTTTCAAGTCCATCTTCTAATTCACATACATGATGAGGTTGAATTAACTGGGGTGCTCTCATGTCGTTGGATGTTCTTCTTAGAGAGATACATGAAAAAATTGAAGGGTTTTGTTCGATAAAGGCAAAAACTAGCGGGCTCTATGGTAGAGGGGTACATAATATATGAGTCGTTCGATTATTCCAATGAGTACATCAAGAAAATTGATGACACAGTAGGGGCAGTCGTTTGGGATGACCATCAAGGTGAGGAGAAAAGGGAAGGGGAGATACTACAAATGAATGGAAAAAGGTGCTTGATAAAGTGTAAGTCAGTTATATTTTGTCAATTTAGTACAAAGAAATGGTTTACATTGAATTTGATAATATATATTTGATCCCATGTTATTTATTTTGAATTCTTGCATACATTAGCGAATTTAGAAATTAATGTCATCAATAAATTTGATCTTTAAGTTGATAATATATATTTGATCTCATGCTATTCATTTTGAATTTTTGTATACATTAGTGAATTTAGAAATTGATACCATCAATAAATTTGTTCTTTACAATGTGGAGGCAATGTGACCATGGGTCACGTTCTTTGAAGAGAAAATAAGGAAATGAGACAGTGACAGGAAAAGCATTCAGACGATTGAATGGTAGAAGCATGCATTATCCTAATTATTGAAAATAAAATATGCCAAAAATATGTCCCAACAGTTGGGTGGCTGACCATATACAAGAGAAATATGTGGTGTTCTATCGTAACCCACGTGGACAAGATCTGGATGCACTAAACATAGGGATTGGGTGCAGCAACTCTGTAATAACCTCTTCGAGTACCAAATTCTATTTATAATATTGCACATTTGAATTGTAACATATATTATGTTTTTATTAATGCTTCAGTTATTAGACATATGAAACTGTCCTTTGTTCACATTTTACAGGTGCATTTGTTCCCATCTATGTGGGCATATGGACATCATTTTCACATTGAGTATGTTGATGATGGACACATCACATAAGATTGTGGAGTGGAGGTCGAGTTTGACCAATCTAGTAATGCTAGCCACCATGATCAAAACCTAATAGAGGGGAAGTTTGGTTACATTGGAAAGATACAAGAGATCATGCAAGTGGACTTCTCATCGTTTCAATGTGTTATTTTTTGTTGCAAGTGGTGGGATATGTTCGACTAGAGAAATGTAAAGGAAGACCATGATAGTGGGATAATATGTATTAACTCTAAAAAAATGTGGGTTGAAACTAATGAGCCTTATGTTTTCCCAAAACATTACAACCAAGTGTTTTTTTACCTAGATGTGTTGGATGGGGATTGGTGGTTCATACTGAAACATGATCCGAGATATAAACATCTTTTTGAGAACAACAATGTTGCAATGCCGAGTCATGAAGATAATCAGGGTGATGGCAACGAAGACTGATTTGTAAACGATTTGTTTTGGAATTTATATTGTGGGTGTGTAATTTTATTATGAGTATCTATAATGGCCAATCATGTTTATTTTTTCTTCATTTTATAATTATATTGGATATGCAAAGTTAACAACTATTTACAACCACCATATTGAAAATACATTAAATAGTACAAGCATAAGATGTGGCTTTGATATATTTGTATTGTCGTATTTATTGTTTATTCTAGCAAATTTATGTTGTATTGTATTAACATATGTTTATGTTAACCTTTGAATTACTAAACATCAATTGAGATATCACAAAGTTGGTGACGTACAATAGTAAAGATTTATTTTAAATTATATTTTATTTAACAAAAAAGTGAAGATATTAAAAATCAAACCTCAAATTTTTTATTGTTTGAAAAAATCAAAATTCAAATAAACATATACTTACTTTGATGGAACTTCTAAAGACAATTCCAACAAAATAACTTCATGCAACATCTATGAGTTCTGGAATCACATGTGTGGTGTTGGCATTATCAACTTTGATGCCATTCCCAACCTTAACTAGTGCAACTATCACGACCTTCACCCATTCCACTCCATCCTTTAGTTTTATAATCATATAAACTTGAATTAATCATTCTTTTTACATTCTCCTTGAAGTATGTGTCAATATAGGAAGGACATGGAAATTCTAAAAGAGTCTTTTTCTAGAGCCTGGTTAGAATTAGAATTTTTTTTAATGATCCATACTTATCTTTTTTTTTTTAAAGTAAGAAGATTGTATTACTTGTTGTCAAAATTTACATGCAAACAAAGTCTTTGTTGATGCATGGGTTGCCTTGATAGGAAACCAACCCAGTATAGTTGATTTCCAGCTGATGTCCAGACCCAAGATGATCCCCAGTATTCAAAAAAATGTTACAACCGATAAGAAAAGATCTTGTCTATGTCCCTTAAAAGACCTATTCTATCATATATTCTACTAAAAACTGAAATATGCAGAAAGAAAAAGAGATAGTGCTAGTAACTACATCCTTCAGTGATCATTTACTAGAACTTGGGAATTCAAAGGAGGAAATTGCTCGCTCATAGTTAGGGGAACATGAACTCTCACCAACATGGTGTCCTGAGTTGATATTCCAAATTCTGGGCACTTGGGCTCGTCGTTGACATGCAAGGATATCAACCACGAGAGACGTTGATTCATCAACTCCTGATTGAACTTAAATTTTTCTATGTCCTAACAAATTTTGAAGACCAAGTGCGTCAGATGGCCAAGAGCGCTTGCAGAAGAGCACTCGACCGAGGAGATGTCTGCTGCACTAGAAGGAGGGTTATGGGGACCGCCGTGAGTGAAATCATTTTCTGCTACAGAGGGAGATTGAGGAGGTAGCACTGATGATTGCCTTCACCCTTTAATACCTGAGGTTCCTCTTCCCATTCAACTTTACAACCCCAAAATGAGAACTCTTCTTGCCCATGCATCATATTACGATCTGTGCGAATTGGAGAAGGAGAAGATGCATTGCCACTATCCAGAGAAGTTGATGAAGATTCCAAAACATTAGGAGGTCGAACCATTCTCCCTCTCGAAAAGATTGCCCTACGAGAGCGCCCATGAATTCAAAGATAGGGCATCGAATTGACAAGGTGGTCGAAGATGTTCCTGATGTCGTCGACCATATTACCCACAAAGAATTCTTGACCAGAAGCTACATAAACAATTGTTTTCATCCCAATCTCTATAGAAACTAAATGCGAAATTTGAGGAGGGGGAGGAGTTAGTGCTATCAGAACGAGAGGACAATAGAAATAATTGTCACTTAGAGCCATAGTACCAACAATCCATTGTGTTCCGATACTCTCACACTACTGGCAATGGGGTAAGTAAATGCCTCGATCCCAGACATGACAAGGCATATATAGCATGTATAAGCGTGGATAAATGAGCCTCCAAGTGGTCTGCGAAGGCGGATCCAACTGTTTAGGATATATGTCAAGCGAGCACCCATTCGGGGCATGATCCATACTTATCTAAAAGTATAGAAGCCTTTGTCTATTTTACTAATTCTTAAAATACTAATTATAAAATGTTTGGTGATATTGTTTTTTAATAGAAGATTCATAAAGTTTGTATTAGAGTAAAAAATTGTGAAACCGTTTCATTGAAAGTGTATAGATCATTAAAAAGTATTATTATTCTTTATATTTAGTATTTTAAATTCAATTGAATAAATTTCATATATTATAAAAGTTGGATAATATAAAATAATAAAATCTTTCGAAAAATTAAATATTAATAAAATATAATAATTTTGATTTTAGTAAACACTTATATTATAACTTTGTCTTGCAATCTTTTAATAATAATAATTAAAAAAATAACATTATTATTAGTGAATGATTATATTATAATGTTATTATTATAATATATGAAAAAGACACAAATATTCAAATCACAATCATTTCACTCATCATATTTAAGTATTTTTGTTTCTAAACATGTTTAATCAATATATTGTATCTTGTTGGACAACAGACAATTCACCTTGAATAAGAATTAAACATTATATGACATTAATGGTTATAACTTTTTGCAATCACAATCCAAATTAAACGATTTCATAAAAGTAAAGCTAAACATTATATGGTGACTGTAAATTCAAATGAGTGATACATCTCAAATTTAACTTAAAAAGAGAGAAATCATTAGCAATGTTAATCATTAGCATACTCATAATATATTTTATAAATCAAACAACAACCACAACATTATATGAAAAACATAATATACATGAGTGATATACATATGAATATACATGTCAAACATACATCTCAACAAAATCTGCAATAAACATGTCATATATACATCTCACTTCAAATATAAATCAATCAATATACATGTCAACCAATAACACTACACTATTAGCTAGGTCCACGACCAGAGCCAAAAACATCAGTGTCTCTGCTACCAGAGGTAGAGGGTCTATAAAAAATAACATCAGAAAGAAATGTTGACATATATGCACTATCAAATGTCTCTCTATCAAGATCATCAACCTGTGCAACGATACCTGATGTGAACATAGTGTCCAAAGCATCAAAATATTATGACACATGTAGAGGAGGAGGAGGAGGAGGAGGAGGATATGTGGATGATGACACATGTGGAGGAGAAGGACACAGATTTTTGGATGGTGACACAAGTGGAGGAGGAGGAGGAGGAGGAGGAGGGGGATCATATGTGGATGGAGGAGACACAAGTGTATGGGGAGGAGGAGGAGGAGGAGGATCGGACGTGGATGCAGGCTCAGACACATGTGGAGGGGAAGGAGGAGGATTGGTGGATGGTGTAGTCGACTCATGTGGAGGAGAAGTAGGAGGAGGATTAGTGGATGGTGCAATCGACTCATGTGGAGGAGAAGTAGGAGGAGGAGGAGGACCATGTGGTGGAGTAGAGGATGTAGATGGGTCTATTGATGAGCCAGATGGAGTAGGATCATGAGCAGGACCCCTTAACCTCTCGATGAGGTTGATGGCAATGACAATATGACACATCAACGACGTCATGTCACAAGGCAGACTCATGCATATCATAGAGAGATCATGTATCGATAATATGTCTCTAACTGGTGCGAGTACCACTCCTTAACTAATCATGAAACCACATAGTTGATTCGCCACCTCTATCCAAACTCTTTGATTTGGCATGCATGGCATGTAGGGTCTCTATACTGCAGGTTGGTCATCTACCTCCTCCATCTCCTCATCCTATTGGGGAGGATCATCCCCAACATATGTGCAAATATCTGCAAAACAATAGATAATAATAATAATAAGATAATTGAAATAAAATGTTACAATAAATTACATGTGCATAAAATAAGACATAAAAATATGCAACTAGATTTATCAAAACATAACAATAATATTACCTCTCTCATCTAGTGGCTCAACCACTAAAAATAATATGTTTAGACATCTTCTCTAATCCATCCCCGCGTATGGGTTTTGTACAATATCAAGGACAAGATTTTCCTCTCTAGCTAATAAATCACATACATCCCTAGCAACCAGAGTAATGGGAAACTCGAGCTAGCCCTTCTTGGGCAACAACTACCCCCACATCCGCATAGGCTCATCAACATAGGCCTAGGATGAAAGTAGGGTACTACTGGTTGAGTGGCATGAACCCTCTCAAAAAAATGTGTAAACAACTCTGACACGAATGGGAAGAATCTCCTCCCATTTAAAATGGTGTGACAATGATCTAATGCAAAACAAAACTAACTCAAAAAAATCCCCGACCACCTAATCAATCAGGTCCTCTGCACTAAACTATCTACATAATGCAACAACGAGGAACTAATGCGTTTCCCATCAAAGCTATAGTGTGACAGTTCCGAGATAATAATACACATGCACCTAACCTCCTCTCTATCAAATGAACGTATCCACAACTAACCACTAGGAACCTAGAACTTCGAAGAGGAATGCATGTCTGAGCAAACATATCTCTACACATATGTTAGCTGGGTCTCTCTTGCAACACCCTATGGTAGTTTAGGGAACTGGGGAAAATTCTCCCCCCTCCTAGACAACCCAGTGATGAAAGAAACATCCTCCTCCGTGGGATGATACCACATATAGAGACTGACCATGAACCCTTGTAGCCCATGATCCCAACAATAGATCAACTATTGTAACAACAAATAGTTCCCCCTGAGGGATGTACCCTCTTGATAAAACTTGAGGAGGCCAACATCCATCAAAAGGGCATGTGTCTACTATGAAATAGGGCAAGGGAACAATTCCCTCTCCCTAGCCTCCCACTCACATACAAATGTGTGTGTCTTGACATGTTGTTGCTAATGTTCCTCTTCCTCTCATCGTCATTGTTTCTGATTCACATACAAATATTGTTAGAGACATATGTAGATAAAATAAATTGAAATTATAAAACACACACATATATAAATAACTTGTATTTAAAAAAATACAAAATTATTATTTTTTTGCAAAAAAATCTTAAAAAGTAATCGGTGCGGCTAAAACAGAACATACGCCCTGCCTCCAGTGCTCTATATCAAACAAACAACACTATCACGTGGTGTTGTTACTGACACGCACCGGTGCACCATGTTTCTTGTAGCACCACTACATATTTTAGCGTTGTGTCCCATAACATGCACCACGCCATTAATGTAACACCCCATTTCTAAACCCCTGACTAGATGTAATTAATCATGTTAATGATTACCATGCCATGGCATATGCACATTGTATTATATTATTTCTTAGTTGGAAAATGCCAACCAACTGATTGATGGGTGAAGCCTTAAAGTATCGGCCATGATACCACGAGAGGGATTAGTGAGAGGGCATAGAAAGGGGATTCATGTGAAAAATATCCCAAGGCACCTTGATGAATGATGTGAAGTAAATAACCAAAATTTTATCTATCTTGCAGCTGAAGCAAATTGGTTAATGAGAATGGGTTGGTAGTTGAACAAATAACAACCCCCTATAGAATACAAGTATGGAGAATTGATGGAGGGGGACGATACTTCCACCTTGTTTCCTGTAATACCCGATTTCCTTCCGACAAAATAAAAGAGGACATGTTGAGAACCTTCTTGAGTAGTGCATGCAGTGGTGAATGCATGAATGCAGGAAGTAGAGGAAAAGGGCTTGGGGGCGAGTAGTAGAATGGGGGAATATGAATGGTCACCCTAGAACAAAAAAGGTCGATATCCCGGGCTGGAGCAAAGAGGACCGAGACTTGGTGCTAATTGGAAAGAAACCGACACAGATAAGGGGTAGTCACCGAGGGATTGTATAGCAGATAAGGGGCTCCCTTGTGTAGAGGAAATCTAGCTGGATAAGCACTTGATAAACCCGTAGAGGTACCAATCTTAGTGGGAAGAGAGAGACTTCGTATGTTTTCAATGGAGTGGAGGAGAGTAGCCTCCTCGACTTATTCTTGGACATGTAGAGTCGACTGTGAGAATTCCCCTGGTGGTATCATGGATTGGCACAGGGGTGGTTCCCTGTAGAAAGAGAAAGTACAATATAGCCTATGGTTGGGAGGAAAGGCTTTCCCCGTCAATCAAGTTGGATGCTCATTTCACTATTGAACAAATAAGTATTTTCCCCTTGTAACGTCTCTTGAATGTAATGTAATGAATGTGGACTGCATTATGTATGTGTAATGATTTAGAGATGAATGAATGCCACCCTTACTATTACCTCATGTGATGAATACTAATTTATGTACTAAATGGAATGTGGAAAAATTGCCCTTAAAGGTTCAATGGAATTTATTGTATGTTTGTGTATGAGAGGCCAAAGAAGGTTGATAATCCATATGTATTCTCGTTCTCTTAAAATAGAAGAATTTGCAAGTTCGAAACAGTGGGTTGGGGTCCTTGGTCCAAAATCATCTTTGTGCTTAATCTACAGGTGAGAGAAACTCGAGTGGGCTGAGTTGAAACCCCTACATAAATATTTAGTGAAAGGTCGTGGGACCGTCAAGTCCCCAAATCTCCTTTTAAAAACTTTGAAGTTACTGTAAAAACCATGAAGGAACAACAACCATCAGATTGACGGGGAGAAGTAATCACAGTCGTCCGATCATCACTTTTGATATAGAGCTAGAGGGAGAGCCCTCACAGTATCAGACTATCAAATATTGGGGGAATCATTGGTGTAAACATAGGAAATCCCCGATACCTGATAGACCGACACCTGATGGGAAAGGCTCCCTCACAGGGTTCCAACCCTCACTGCTACATATGTACGGAAAAACTGATGCCATACTCCGACAGTACAGATAAAATCGACCGTACTGTCAGATTTTACTTGCTTTTGTTTTGTATTTTTTTCAAAAAATCTCGACGTTCCTTGACTATTCAATGACTTGGTATTTAGTGTTGGATATCCAACAATTACAGGTTACTTACTGTCGGATATTCGATGGTTTAAAGGGTCAGTGATATGCTTACCAACTATTGACAAAGTCAATATTTTTGTCCATTACGCAACGTCTCTCTGGTCAACATACGTTGGAAGTCAGATGAAAAAGTGATATATAATTTAAAAAGTTTGAAATATTAAAGACGTTCAACGTTGTTTCTATACTAGCGACAATTTGCAAAGGTTATAAGAGATATTTTTAGGTCGTGGGAATACAAATTTTTTTATTTTTTTAATTGCATTAGAAATAGTTAAACAACATGGGTTGATTTTTTCAGATAATGATCATCATTGAAAATTTGGTAAGGAAAAATGTCACATAACATTCCTCCAGGAGGACAAGGCTGAGACTTGAGATCTGCATTGGTCGAGGCTTTGGGTGATCGAAAATGTTATTGCCCTTGTAAAAATTGTAAGGGCTATAATAGAAGGAGACTTTTAATAAAAATAGCTAAAAACCATTGTAGTGAGTATGGAAACCTTGAAGGCGGGCATGAATATCGTCCTTTGGTAAGTTATTCATTATATGTCTTTATATTGTATAGTTTTTTGCAAAAGTTTATATGTTAAATGTAGAAGAAAAATAATGTATTATTTTTTCTTTATGGATATATTCTACGTAAACATGAACAAATAGAGAGTAAGTTAAGAAGATAAGAAGTATACATAAGATGTAGATTTTAATTAGGGTTTAGGGTATGGTTTAGTGGTTAAGGGGTTTAAGTTTAGGGGTACATGGTATAAAGGGTATGCTTCTCCAAGTCATGGACATGGTATGAGGAGGAACTATAAATGTCTTAAGGCATAAAATACGCTTTTAGGACTCCCAAACCATGCATAGGGTCTAAAACCATTACATAGACCCTATAAATCTTTGGCCTATGTGTACTCATGATAATGGCACCATTACAAGGTTGTAATTAGTGGAAATTATTATTTAATTTGACCCCGAGCAGAGTGACCTATGAATGGGGCCAATGTTGAAATTTTTTCAGTTTGTGTTTGTATGCACTGAAATTTGACATGGTTATAGTTGATGCATGCGTTGATGGTATGGGAGGGTTTCGAGACTCAAATTCGACTCACACAAAGAATTCGACAGTCAAATGACAAAATTAATGAGAACAATAACGTTTCAAGTGTGAAGTGTGAAATGCATTGGCCACATGGAGATTAATGAGAACAACAATGTTTCAAAATTACAAGCTGCTCACAATAATCAAAATTTATGAGAACCTCAGTCAAACAAGGAGACCTAATATTTTTCTTCACTAAAATGTATGTGCATTTTTTATTTCATTAAAAAGATGTATGCAAAAGGAATGAACAAGAATTCCTTTGCTATAAAATAAAAAACAATTGTTTCCCACTAGTGTACTTCATTCTTCATATCATGTATGCTTTTTTCCTCATTTCTAAGCCCAAAATGCAACCACTATTTTGGATATTACACTTCTACAAGCTCATGGATTTCAAATTATCTAAATAAATTGTCATTGAGCTATGAAATTGTTTGTGGGTAGTAAGCTCTGCAAGGTAGGTGGTATAAAACCCATTTATTATTCTTTGCAATTAATGTTTATTGACAAATTTTGGTTTATATTCATTTACATTTTTTTTAAATATCTCATTGCAGTTGTTAGAAATGGTTTTCAAAATACCAAACCTATAAATTCATAATGTAAACGCCCAAGGCAATGCCCCACCATCAATGGAATATAATGCAAAATGCCTAATAGAGTGATAGCCAACCTAAGAATGTTGAGATATATATACCCACTTGGACGCTTACTTACCAAAATTAGATGAAATCATTGATATAATTACTTAAGCAAATGAGACATTATCAATATTACCTATTATAGAGAGAATATTTATCCTAAATGTATATATGGTTTGGATAATATTGCAAGAAAAGTACTAAAGAGTAGAAAACTAGAGGACATATTTTCCCTTTTCATAGACCCTCATATAGTTTAAATTTCAAACACTTTCAGACCTCATATATCTATCAAATGGTGCACTTATCAACCATTTATTGATGATTTGATAGATAGATAATACATGGATTTTAATGTGTGATCTCATAACAATAGGGAAATCCCACTATGTTTCTTGAGGAAAATGTATGCAAAGTGTGTTTTGGGGAAACTTGTTAACTATTTTCATCACTTAGAATTCCATGACACTTGTTTGGATATTCCACACAACTGACCCAATGCGAGGCACCAAGATGAAAAATACCTAATCCCTTGACCTTGTTGGAATTCCCACTTCAAGAGGAGTTGCTTCCACAAACACAATAAGAATTGCTCCAGTTGACACAAATGATGGTATGTCATGACACATTTGTCGAGGTATTGACTGTATAGTGTCATCATATACTAGTGGGGTAGGACCATCAACTCCCAGTTGGGCATAACACCAACTAGTAGTGAGGGCATACTATCATATACCAGTGGTTGTAGTTGTTATTCACATCCATGAATGTTTTGTGGCTATAATTTCCATGGTCTTTTAGGATATATTTCCCATGGTCAATTTTTAAGTGAGGTATGTATAATGATATGTTTTAATTTTATTGAATTTATAATTAGTTAAGTAATTTATTTCACATTATTTTCCCCTTATGGTGTGTGTGTGTGTGTGTGGATGTTATGACTTCCGCTCCTACTATGGGCTACTCACCCTATGGTAGACACATCCAACGATGTATCTACTTTAGTCACATCCATAGTAGTTTCCAAAATTTACAAGATGCACATGTGTATGTTATATTTCATATAAATCATATATCTATAAACTGGTTCAACACTCGGTGATTGTCACAATTGGCTAGAGTACTTGACCTATCTAACGCCACTTGCACATGGTTGTGTTACTTCACCTTCACTTGCCACTACACCCACTATAGCCACATCCACTATTGTTTCCTCCAAGTACAATGTTGGACCAATGACTATGTCTCCTAGTCAAGGATGCGACCAATATCCTAGCTTGCAATCTCTTTTTGTGATGAGGTGAATAGTAGATGAACCCCTTAATGAAATATAAATGTTGAATTCCATAAATTAAATGAAATATAAATGAAATATCAATGTTCATTTTGTATAGGACTATAAAATACAGAAGAGTCTCATAACATTGTTGTAATCTTGCAAAACTGTGTAACCTATATTGTAATATCCATAATATAAGAAGACAAAAAGCATAGTCCTTCATTAATTATTGGTTTTTCCTTATTGATTTTCTAAGGTAAAAAATATTTCCATTAATGTGTGTGTCTTTCCTATATTTGTATTTCTATTTAGTATCATTGTAGTTAAAGAAGCTAATTGATGTTTTTTATTTTCATGCTTAAAGCACTAAAATATACAAAAATATAGTTTCACAATTGAACGTTGTTTTGTGGCCATTATACTTTGTAGTATTATATGTTCAAGGCATGAATAATACCAAGGTATTTACAAGAATGGTCAAGGCATGAATAATACCATAGAGATAGATACCATACCATTTCATGTTGGGCTTTAGTATCTTGGTGGAGTAGTGGAAGAGGATGAACACTCTAACACAACTCACAAAAAGATGTAGACCAAAGTGAAAGCATGCAAGCCACCTCTACAACAAATAATGGCTCAAAGAGGTGTCAATACCAATAAGAATATTATCTTTGTGAAGGCCCAAGGACCAAGTAGGGAATTTTTGGAGAAGGAACTGACCCAAAAAGATGATGAAGGTCAAGAATGTGCTAGACCGCCACCCTTAAAAACCGTTGTGTGGGATCTAAGCAAGAAGACATGAAGGTGTCTCAAGAATATTATTATGTTCCAATGATTGGAAGACCAAAAAAGAGAGCCAAAATGTACAAGGGGAACAAGAAAATGTATGCAAGGAAGAAGTCTTTTGTCATTTATTTTTGTTGCAAGAAGAGAGGCCATAAAGCATTCTGATATTGATATTATTATCCATGTTCTTTCTATGGAATGAGAAACCATGGTGTGGCTGGGTGTTGGTTAAGGGGTTTAAGGTTTAGGGGTACAGGGTGTAAGGGGTTAGGGGTTAAGATTTTAATGATTTAAGGGTTAATAAGGCAAGATTAGGGCTTAATGGTTAAGGGATTAGGGGTTAAGGTAGATTTAGAAGGTTTAGGTCCTACTAGGGGATTTAGAGGTTAATGGGGTTTTAGGGAGTAGGGGTTAGAGGTTTAGGGTTAAGGATTAAGGGGTTAGGTAGGGTTAGGGGTTTTTAAACAGAAATCACTAATGGAAAGTGGATATGCCACACTGGTTGAATGTCTTTGTCTTTGTTGTCTTTGTTTTCCTATATTATATTTGTAAATGTTTGTATCGTTTTNAATCGATGTGGATAAATCCACTGAGGTTACAAAAAAGAGCAGCCATTAAGGGTTGTGTTTGAGTTCTTCACTATAAGGACTATTACAAAAATTGGGATGTTCAAGTATTCGTTTTACTTACAAAAAGTGTTGAGTGGAGAAGTTCCTACATAAACTCTGCAGTAGGAGCCACTTAGATACACGAACCGACAATACATAGCGTTGTTTGAGATTAAGGGTGACTAGCTTAGGCATTCTTGTCCTCGTTGGAGTGCTGCTTGTATCTCCTGAACTCAGGGAGGGGATCATTTAGATTTGGCATCTGATTAATCGAATTGGACTGAGCATTCCTCGAATATCCATGCTGAGCTTCCGTATTGCTTGTTGGAGGCTGCATGTTGTCAAACTGATCCACCCTGAGCTGAAGAGTGTCTATCTGCACCTGATTGACAACTATTTGACTTCTTTGCGCCTCACTTTCATCCTATAGCTTACTGATCAGAAACCAATGCTGGGAAAGAGTTTCCATCTCAAATGCCCTGTTGGCATTCAATGCTTCCAATTGTTCTCGAATGATGCTGCAACCTCCGCATTCAGGTTCCCAACTGTCTTCTGGCCAGGAGTCCGAGTCTTCCTGCATGGTATTCTTCTGTTGCATTTCGCTGTCACCAGAGGAGATACCGTATTTGGCCGGATATCATGGGTTCTACATGAGGCCCATGTGTATAAGCTGACTCAAGGAGGGACGATTGATAGGTTTCCCAGCAGGGAGCGAAGTGAGGGGCAAGGGTAGTGTAAGAAGAACAAACCAAGCACTGCAAATAAGAATTTTACAGCACCCGACGACACAAGAGGCTCGCTGAAGAAGACATGAAAGACTGTAGGGTGGTGAGGAATGACTGAAGGGTGGCGAGGGGGCTGAAATAGGAGCCAAAGCGATCTGGAGAGGCAGACGAATGGAAAGGATTTCCCACGAGGGCTAAACACAACGAAAGGACAACTGCGAGTTTGTTGAGGGGGAAGGTGACAAACGAGCCTGCGAGTATGTGGGAAGAGTCCTGTGCAAAGTACTGACTGATGCCATGGAGGGATGACTGACATCAGGGGAGCTGAATCGATGAGGGGGGTGAAAGTTATGATCATTAAAACCACACAGGCGAGCCGGATACATCGTTTTTCCCATGCAAGAAGAAAATTTCACAGTTCTTGGAGGTGAGATCAGCTTGTACACTTGAGGAAGCTGAATCTCGTAAGGTACATGCCATATGGTGCGTCCACCCAGCCATATCGTGGCGTTCCTTGCAAATTGGACCCCGTCTAATATGGGTGTGAACCTTCCCTTTTCACCATACTTGGGTGAAGCTGGAGTTGGTTCTAACCATGTGGCCGTGGGGGAATCTTAAGCCCCATGAGGAGGGACTCCTTTGTCTTGCCAAAAAATTCTCTTGGATGCTCATTAATATAAAGTGTTTGGGGTTGAAACTTCGTCGATGCTGAGAGTGTCGGGGGGTGTCTCGATGGCTGCATTGGCCAACTTGTCTGCTTCGTTGTTGTTACCGCGGAGGATGTGAAAAAATGAAATCTTGATTCCTTTGGAGGTCAGCCTGGTCCTGTCCAGGATCTGTTTTAAGCTGGGATCTTTGGGGTCGGATCCCTTGACCATCAGTCTTATTATGGTGAGGGAGTCTTCGAGGATCGCAAGCTTTCTTATTCCCTTGGAGTGAGCCAGTTGAACTCCTTTTAAAAGCGCGCATGCCTCAACTTTGTTGTTGGTGTCCATTCCTAGATCCAGTGGTAACGAGTCGCTATTTTTCCCTTGGGGTTGTAGAGAATCCCCCCTGCACCTGCCTCCCCTAGGTTTCCTTTAGAGGCTCCGTCGAAGCAAAGAGTATGGGTTTTTTGCTTCTGAATCCAAAGTTCCATGTTGGGAGTGTGATGAAGCTACCATTGTGATCTTGGAGTTGCCTATACAGACTTAACATCCCTGAGATTGAAGCTTGCTGTCCAATCCTTTTCCCGGTCGTTCCAGTTTGCCGTGTCTTCGATTTTCAGAGAACGGGAGCAAATGGTTTCAGATAGAAGAAACTTTGCCTTAGTCACTATTGTTTGGGGGGGAATGATCTTACCCTGAAAGATTTTTCTATTTCTTGCTTTCCAGATCTGCCAGCAGAGAAATTTCCCAAGCACCCTCCAGACTCGTTTCAATACCAGCTTGTCTTTGAAGGAGCCCCGATAATATTTATTCCAGTTCCCCAGGCTGGGGTGGGGGGAGGAGGGCCATCGAATAAATTTTGCTAGGTCTCCGAAGGCAAGGTTCCAACAATCTTTTGCGAAGGGGCAGTCCCATAACAGATGGCTGATATCTTCTTGATTATTGTTGCAGCGGGCAAATGAAGGGACCCAGGTAGCCTCTCTTCATGAGATTCTCCACTGTTAAAATCTTTCCATGTGCTAAGGTCCAAGTGAAGAAGTTGATTTTTGGGAGGGAGTCCCGGTTCCAGATATTTTTCCATTTTGCTGAGGGATGATGTCCATCCGTATTCTCGAGGAGTTGGTTGTAACCTGTTGTTACTGAGTATCCCTATCTCCCCCAACCCCTGATGTCTGGCCATGTTTTTTGGATGGGCACTGCCCCTTTTAGTAGCTTGAGCAGGATTTGAGCCTGTCTTGTTAAATGTTGGGGAACATTCCCCAAGTTCCAATATTTCCAACTACCATTATCATTCCATGATGATATATCAAACAAAGTACGCTTTCTCAGACCAAGCATCCAACATTTTAGATTGGAGAGATTTTCATCTATGGGGTTAAAGGGTACCCCAAAGATCTTGTCTTGCCAGATTTTTATTGTTTTTCCATTTCTCGGAATCCAAGAGAGGTGCTCTCTGAAAAAGGGGGCGACTCCCTTTATTAGTTTCCAAATTTGGGATACTGTCTGATGGGGATGTGGATTGTCCATGCTTCTTTTTCTTTTTCCTAGTCT
Organism: Picea sitchensis; assembly: GCA_010110895.2. Taxonomy (NCBI): domain Eukaryota; kingdom Viridiplantae; phylum Streptophyta; class Pinopsida; order Pinales; family Pinaceae; genus Picea; species Picea sitchensis. The sequence goes on from SNQJ01S0035030.1 coordinate 61,852, forward strand.
ATATTTGCTTATGAGCGCCTGCTTCCACCAGTCACTGTCCCCATAGATTAATCTCCATATAAGTTTGGCTCCCATTGACGAGTTGGTGAGTTCTGGGTCTCGGATGCCCAGGCCTCCCTTAGATTTTGGCTGGGTGACCGTTTCCCACTTTATTAGGTGGAGCTTTTTGTGATTTGAAGCCCCTCCCTGCCATAAAAATTTGTGAATGAGTTGACTCATTGTGTGAAGAATTCCCTTTGGGGCAAGGAGGGTGGAGAATTGAAACATGGGAAGGGCCAAAAGGACAAAATTTATTAAAACCACCCTACCCGCTGGGTTTAGCTATCGTGCTCCCCAACTATCCATTTTTTCCCTAAAATTTTGAAGGATGTGTTGCCAGAATTCTCCAGTAACCGTGCTGAAGCAAAGGGGGAGGCCTAGATATTTGAAGGATTTCCAATCTTGGGTGATGGCGATGCCCATTATTTGAGTTATACCCGCTCTGGTGGTTGCTGAGACATTCCAGGTATAAATCTGAGATTTTTCTTTATTTATTGAGCCTCTTGAGACTATGATGAAGGTATCCAGGACTCGAAGGATTATTCTAGCCATAATTTTGGAAGCACCGCTCAGAAGGATTATGTCATCTACGAATTGGGAGTGATTTAGTCTTTTCACCCCTTGGGCGATTTTTATACTAGGAATGTTTCCAGAGGCACTTTCCCATTCAAGGCTTCTATTTAGTGATTCTGCCATGAGCACATAGAGAATAGGAGAGAGGGGGCAACCCTGACTTAAGCCTCTGGATGCCTTGAAGAAGGGGCCTAGTCTACCATTTATTAGTGGCGCTATCCAGGGAGACTCGATGCACGAGTTGATCCAATTTATGAAATTCTGACTGAAACCAAACTTGCGTAAGACTTTGAAGAGAAAATTATGCTCCACTCTGTCAAAAGCTTTGGCCATATCTAATTTTAAATCCATTTCGGACTCCCCGGGAGTGTTACTGGCATGGATTGCTTCTTGGACGAGAATGTAGTTATCCCAGATCTGGTGGCCTGCAACAAAATCTCCCTAGTTTGGGAGGATTAGCGCGCTGAGTAGGGGATTGACCCTGTTTTCTATAATTTTGTCTAGGATCTTATAGGAAATGTTACAGAACGAGATGGGCCTGAAGCGATTGAGGGAGGAGGCTCCATGTTCTTTTGGGAGAAGAGCAAGGAAGGAAGAGTTTGTTGCTCCGCCCAGTTTTTTGGCTTTGTGAGCGAAACGAAGCATTCTGGTGAAATATTTTTGAATGATAGGCCAACATTTTTTGTAAAAATGAAGAGTGAATCCGTCCAGACTCGGGGCTTTGTCTTCATGAAATTGATTTAGGACTCTGAGAATTTCAGCCTCTTCTATGGGACGATCTAGAAGGTGGTTATCTGCCTCGGTTATTTTGGAGGGGATATGCTAGATAAATTGATCAGAGAGGTGTGCATCGTCTTGACCAGAGGTTGTATATAGGGAATGGAAGTGGGAGGAGGTGAGTTGCTTGATTTGGTTGCAGTCCTGAATTGTTTCCCCTTCAGGAGTTTTAAGCTCAGAGATTTGGTTGGCCTAGTTTCTGACTTTGGTTTGGTTGTGGAAGAAGGTGGTATTTTGGTCGCCTGCCTTCAACCAGAGGCTCCTGGATTTAAGCCTCCAGGCCATTTCTTCTTCCGTTAGAGCCCAGAGATAGTCTTTGTGGAGGGATTTCTCTTGGGCTAGGAGACTCTGCAGAATCTCCGTGCTTTCCATTTCATCTTGGAGGGCCTCCAGTTGGGCCTTTTTGGCTTATGCTTTGTTGTGCGAGTTTTCTTTAGCCCATCTCTTTAGCATGTCTTTGACTGATTTGAGTTTCTGCTCCCATATGTAGTTTGGAGATCCTGTGATCCACTAGTTCCATATCTGAGCAATGGACTAAAGAATTTCTGGTCGGTCCAGCCAAAGAGGATTTAGCTTGAAGTTGATTGGACCCCAGTTCTGCTACTTTTCAAAGGTCAGTCTTATGGGGCGATGATTCGACCCAGCCCAGGGGAGATTCACTGAGCACAACTTATCAGGGAGGGCCAATAATTCACTGCTGATCAGAAATCTATCTAGTCTAGCTGTGATATGACCGGGCCCTGCTCTTCTATTGTTCCATGTGTAGATTCCTTTACTGGATGGGACGTCATACAGGTCCAGATCCGAGATGAGGTCCTCCAATATTTCTCAGAATTGATATCTGACGACCGATCCTCCTCTTTTTTCCATTGCGGCTCGAGTTGTGTTGAAGTCTCTTGTGATAATGAGGTTTTGGGGGGGATTTTCTTTGGCAAGGTCTATCAGAGATTGCCAGCATTCAATTTTTTCATTATAATTATTTGGTATGTAAACGTTAATGATGGAGTAGAGCATACCTGAAATTTTATTGAGAAGGTTCACTCGAATCTAGAATTGGGTTTGCATTTGCGCTTGTAGTTTAACATTTGTCCTTTTCCAGAGGACTCCGATTCCGCCTGAAGCCCCTTTGGAGCTCACTGCACGTCCATCACAATTATTCCATATGTTTTGAAGGTCATTGAGGGTTTCTAGTTCCCCCAGTTTCGTCTCCTGGAGCATGAGGATTGCTGGTTTTTCTACCTGTAGAAGTTTTTTGAGGTCTTCTTTCTTGTGGTTACTGCCTAATCCCCTACAATTCTAGGAGACAATTTTCATCATTTATCAAGGTGTTTGGTTGCCCCCCCTCTTAAGGGCTGTGAAACTGTTCCCTTGTGCTTGGCTGCTTTATTCTTACTAGCTTTTCCATCTTTCTTGAGGGATTCCTCAATGGTTTTTTGAATCCCTAATTCCTTTTCCCTATCTGTTGCTGATTCCCTTTTGTTTCGATATGATTTCCTTCTAGGTTTCTTACTGTTAATGGTTTGGGTTAATTCCACTTCAGATTCGCTGCCTGAGGAGTCTCGACCCTCTTCTTCTAATATTTCTGGGTTTTCTAGGTTTTGAGTGTGTGGAGATTGAGTGTGGTCTTCGCTTAATTCCAAAACTTCTTTATTCTTCTCCAGGGCAGCGTCGCTTCCTCTTTTTTCTGCTTCTAGTCCTTTCCCACTGATTTCCTGTGGTTCCATGTCGACAGGTGGAATACTGTTTTCGCTAAGGTCAACCTGGTGATTATGGCTTGATTCTCCTTTTTGAGGGGATCTGAGGATCTATTCTTGTGGCTCAGAAGGCTTTTACCTTTGATTTTGGTGTGGGATCTGTTGATTTTTCCCATTTGGTTTCTTCTTTTTGGGTTGTTGCCACTAGTCTTTCCTGGGGTCTTGATCCTGAGAATCTTTGGTTTGAGGGCAGGATTTAGCAAAGTGGCCATATTCATGACAGATTTTATAGTTGAAGGGTATTTGTTCGTAATCCACTTGTTGGATGTAGGACCAACTATCAAGATTTAGTTGTATAGCTTCTAGGAGGTCCATTTCCAGATCAACTTCTACACAGAGTCTCGCACAGGCCTGAAGGCCATCCTTTGGCTCATCACGGTCTATGAACTTGCCAAGGGTGTTTCCTATGTTTCGAATTGTTTCATCGTTCCAATAGTGTAAGGGAAGGAAGGGTAACCTGACCCAGACTGGGACTGCAGAGGGGATATCATTTTCCAGGCTAAAGTCTGAAGTCCATTTGTTTAGATACATTCCTCTGCCCCCCATGAAGTATGGGCCGTTGTGAAAGATCAGATCTCTATCTTCTTTCTTTTCAAATAAAAGGGCATAGAATCCCTTACCGCAGAAGGCTGCCGAGAGTTGCCCTTTGATCAACTTGCGCCAGTTTGCTTCCATCCATATATGCATGGCTCTTGGAGATGGCCATAATCTGGTGAATTGACCGATCAAACCACGATTTGTGAGACTTAGAACCAACGATCACGCTGCAGGAGCGTAGACTGAAACCTTGGGGATTTCGGTCGCCTTTTTGAAAAAATGGGAGGGCGAGATCTTGGGTGCTTTGGCATAGGATGAAACTAGGGCCTAAAAGGCCTGCATGTCAAGGGACGAGGAATCTAGAGGCAGATCCCCTCCTAGAGAGGGAGTCATAATGTGTGTGCGCAGAGGTCAGAGTTGCAGAGCCAAGCATAGGCTGCCAAACCCCTTACTCCATTCACTTGTATTCTAGGTTAAAGCTTTGTTATTCAAGAGTGGCCACATCGTTTAATATTTGTTTCATACACTAATATTACTTGTTTATATGTAATTACAAAGGTCTTATAGCATATTTTTCCACACTCCATGCATCTTTCTTTAACGACCTTCCATTTCCCTTAGGATTTTGTATTGTGTTGCGAGTTCTGATTTCTATGGTTGGTGGAGCCCACGTGAATCCCTTGTGTTAGGACTCTATAATTTGCCCAAGGTTGTGGAGGCAGTCACAAAGGTAACATCAAAACCACTTCGAGTCTTGGATCTAGCCCTCCAAGACTCAGAGAGGGATCTCTCTATCTGATATAACTTTGTTTGTGTATGGATCTTAGGCTAGTTATGCATAATAGGATTTGTTTGAGGTGTTTCGCTGAAGGACTGCTTTAGAATCCCATTGGGCTATGGGGTTTGTGTTAAAACTTGAGGTTAGATAAACAACTTTTAAAAGGCTTCTTCACAGGGCAATATAGTCAAGACACTAGATGGATTAAAATTAAATGTGATGGAAATATAGAACAAGTGAAAGGCTCATTTAAGTAAAGAAGCATTCGAGAATTTCTTTGACTTAAAATTAGAAGAATAACATGCAGACTGATTAAAGGCCAGATACAGAGTACACAAGGTAAATTCCGTTCTTTAACTTGCCTTTAACAACTAGAATTAGAAAACAAGGTGATAACAGAGTAAGAAAACATTAACATATCAAGAATAACATCACCAATATCCAGACGCAAGAATCCCGTGAATCAATTCCTTTGTATTACTGGTGGATCTGAAAAAAATATTACAGAGAATAGCCTTTCTGGGTGCAAGAATCAATCGAGACCAGCAAGCCAGATGTCTTCATCATGGGGGAAACACCAAATAAGCAGCTGAAGAATCAGGTTACCTATGATTATAGGAACCCAACATAGGCTCCACCTGGGGATGGCAACTCTTTCAAGAGGTGTCAAGAACCACTAAACTCTAAACATGCAGACCAGTGCTTTATTCATTGGGCTGATCCCAAAATATTTTTCTGCAACCTGTACCTGTTTTTATCTTTCAACTGAAACTAAATAAAAATGAACACTGCTGAAAAAGAGATGCTCGAAATGCTGAGCTTATTCATACTCTCCTACCTACCCTATACTGTTGAAAATCATGCTAAATCAAATAATACAAAAATGCTAATGAAGCCAATCAAGTAGCTGCTAAGACCAGTGGACTGCTTGACTACTCGTTAGCACAGTCAAAACGACAACTTGACCCTTTGTCCATAGATTCAAAATTGCAAAGTGTAATGGCCACTGCTAAAAACATGATTGATCTTTACAACAGAGACCTAGACAATCCTGAAGAACAAAGGTAATGCCATAGATAGATTGGGGCTTTGTAGTGAAAAATTTCTCCATATAGGTGACTATAGGATCAAGGTAGATCTGACCTGTTCCTTGATTTTTAAATTTATCCAAGTCAACAACATGATCTGGCACTGTATCTATGCTATTTTCATCCTCATGCAATTTCTGATATGGCTGCAAATTTTCTGATAGGTTTAGCAGGAAGACTGTTGCTGAACTAGATTGTGAAGCTGATTTCCTGACCATGTCAAGATCATAACATCTTTTCCACTCATGAATGGCAAATCAAAAATGATTTTGACAACACAGGTCATCCAACCGATCAGCTATTGGATCCTGTAGAAATTGAAATGACTGCTACATTGGTTCCACTGAAAATTCTTGATTTTCGGTGTGTTTATCCTTTAACATATACTCAAGATTCTTTTTCAAAAATTGAAATGAATTAAATATTAATGGTACATAGTTATTTTGGATTAACTCATAATTTGTCTCAGGCTCTAAGCTTTCATCTAGAATTTGAAAATCAATGTAGGTCAAGGGCTGCAATTCTGGGTTTAGAACAACCTCCATATCATCAATGGCATCTTCAACTTATTGATCAAAAAAATTTCTGTCTTCATTATTTACAACTTGCCTAGAGTTTCTTTTCAGAAATTGAAAAGATGAGAAACATAAGGGTAGAGTGTTTCCACTGACTCTGAGATTTTCTGCACTTTGATCATTGATATCATAATTGCTATGCACAGATAGAGTATCTTGTTGGGATTGCAAATGATTTTCTTCCTCCCAATAGTATGCTGCTAATTTCTCTGGAGAATCCATCTTGATATCATCCTCATCATACTGATCATGCTTGGGTAAATCATCCATGAATGAAATGTCATCAAACATGCACATCATATCAGCTGAAGGCTCTTCAACAAGCTGAGTTGGAACTTCATCTTTGACTACGTTGTGAATTGAATACATGAAATAATCCTCTGGTGGTTCAAAATACTGAGGCTGCGTTGCAAAGTGTTTAGGGACATTGATCCTTGTCTGTTCGGGAACTAATGGAACATAAGGTCTTCGAACAATAAGTTCATCTTCTCTACTAATCCTCTACATCATCTCGTTGACTGTGTTTTCCAGGACATCTAGTTTCATTTCTGAAGATGTCATCCATTTCTTTTCTGTTCTGGCATTTTCCTCTGTTCTTAGCTTGGACCTTTTGTGCAGCAGATTAGATTCTACTCAACTGCAACATTTTTCATTTCGTCAAGGGTTGCAATGTCTCTTTCTCTTAACTGGAATGCCATTTCTGGATCAAAGGCATCTGGGTAATGCAATTGAGCTAAACCAGGAGGTGGCCTTACGTCCACAGGTATTTAATGATACACCTTATTGAACCTAGTTGAGAATTGTTGTACTGTCTCTTCTGGATTTCTTTTCAAGTGGTTGTACTCTTCTAGGATGAGAAATACATTTCTCATGATCACCCATCGATCTAGACAAACTTGTACAAATTGACGAAAATGGTTGATGCTTGTAGCTGGAAGGTTTTTAAACCAATTTTATGGATCTTAGGCTAGCTATGCAGAATAACATTTGTTTGAGGTGTTTGGCTGAAGGATTGATTTATAATCCCATTTGGCTATGGGGTCTATGTTAAAACTGAGGTCAAATAAACAACTTTTAAAAGGCTTCTTCACAGGGCGAGATAGTCAAGACACTAGATCAATTAAAATTAAATGTGATGGAAAGATAAAACAAGTGAAAGGCTCATTTAAGTAAAGAAGCATTCGAGAATTTCTTTAACTTAAAATCAAAAGAATAACATGCAGACTGATAAAAGGCCAGATACAGAGTACATGAGGTAAGTTCCGTTCTTTAACTTCCCTTTAACAATTATAATTAGAAAACAAGGTGATAACAGAGTAAGAAAACATTAACATAACAATAATAACATCACCAATATCCAGACTCAAGAATCTTGTGAATCAATTCCTTTGTATTACTGGTGGATTTGAAAAAAATATGACAGTGAATAGCCTTTCTGGGTGTAAGAATCAACCGAGACCGGCAAGCCAAATGTCTTCATCACGGGGACAATGCCAAATAAGAAGCTGAAGAATCAGGTTACCTATGATTATAGGACCCCAACACCTTGCTTAATGCTACCCATCCCATGGTCTCTGCTCAGTCCATGGGGACGAATCCTTTTGTATTTCTAGGTGGTATGCCGAATCATAGTACTCAGTCAATACCTTTGACCACTAATAATTTCTCTTATGGTATTCCAGACATGACTTTGCACTTCTTATCTTCTGTTTCGTCGTCTCATGTGAATCCTAGTTTTGGGTATGGGGGCATGATGCCTCCTTATTCTCCTTTTTCATTTGGTGGGGGTCATATCCCTCAATCAACTCCTATGGTAGGAATTTGGAATCCTCCTTCCTCTAAACCCAATCCTAGCTTCAATTTTTGAGGATCGAGTGCTCAAATGGGCGGTCCTTTTACTTCGTATATTTTGTCCATCATTCCTTCTTCCATAACACTGATTCCTACGAATGTTTTTATTATGGAGAAACTCCCTCTAACCTCTAGTGTTTCATATGGGGGGATTCAATTTTATAGTATGGGCAACCCCTTGCACGAAGTTCCTTCATTCGGGGGAAAAATATATCCTCAAAAGAGTAGCCCATGTCATGTTGCTTTCTCCTCGCAAGCACCTTCCTTGGTGATGGTGCCCTTATAACCTTTTATGAATTAGTTGGAAGGATGATACTATTTTACTGGGATGCCATGGTTTATACCATAACCTTGCTTGGATTGTGATCTCTCAAACCCAGTCTTTCCCAGGAAAATGGTCTCAGATGTTGCAACTAGCCGCTGCAAGTCATGGTGGAAGCACAAGTCCAGTCATTGTGAGTCATACTGGAATTAAGTCACCAACCTATGCAAGTCATGTTGGAGACCTGAAACCAACCTATACTAGTCATGTTGGAGATCTGTCACCATCCTCTGCAAGTCATGCTGGGGGCAAGCAACCAATTGCTGCAAGTCATGCTGGGGGCAAACAACCAACTGCTGCAAGTCATGCTGGGGGAAAGAAACCAACCGCTGCAAGTCATGTTGGGGGCATAACTCTAGTCACTGGAAAAACATCATCAACCTCTACATGTCATGTTGGAGATGTGATGCTAGCCTCTGTAAGTCATACTGGGAGGATGTCACCAACCATTGTAAGTCATGCTGGGGGAATTGATACGATTGAGAAGCCTAGATGTATAGGATGTAATCCCAAGTTCCTTTGTAGACTTTGCAAAGGAGATCACCTAACTCGTTTGTGCCCTACTATTGTGGTGGTACAAGAAGCACGATCCTTGTCTGGTGGGCCTTCGAGTTCCGAGTCATCTTTGGTTTCCTAACAATCTAATCCTTCTTTTGTTGATACATTGGTCATGCTGATGTAATCTTCGACCGACACCACTCATGTTTTTGGGAGTGATGCGTCTCTTGACTATGTTGTCTCGCATCATGTTCAATCAACGGTCGTGCCGATGCAAGTTTCAGCCGACACCACTCCTATTTTGGGGAGTAATGCATCTCTTGACCATGTTGTCTCACATCCTATTCAACCAACGATTGGAGAAGTTTTCATGCCGATGTAATATACGGTAGATCCCATTCTTCTCTTGTAGATTGACAAGTCTAAGGAAGTGAAATTGCCGATGCAATTTTTGGCCAATCCCACTCTTCTTTTGCAGGGTGATGCACCTTTCAACCATGTCCTTAGCATTTCTAGTTATGTACCTTCTAAATAAGGGAGCATTCCAATCTCTCCTAGTACACTCCCTCCAAGTTCTAGGATGGTTTCCTTTGATTGGAATGATCTTGTAGAGCCTCACCTTCCTTCTTGTTCACCCTTCCAGGTAATGGTTGGAGTTAATATAATGGGTGTTCATCGATGTATTGTAAATGAAGGATCTTATGGAAGTATTCTATCCTCCTCGACTTGGAAAGCTTTGGGTTCTCCCAATATTGTGTTAACTACCATTAAGTTGTTGGATTTCGACAAAAGACATGCATGGGACCCCTGGCCTCCCCCATTATATGCTACTTAGAACAACATCCTAGAGTCTTAGTTAAGCTCTTTTCAGACTCCAAAAAATGAAAAGATTGTCGAGTGAACTTGTCTCTTTCACACTCATTAAATGGTTTTGAAAGGACGTCTATTTTGGTATCAATTTAACCCTTTTTGGACCAAGTAGACTACTTAAGAAAAAATAACACTCTAGTTTCCATTGGCTAGAAGATTTCTCCTGGGTACTATTTTATACTTTTTCAGGCCTAGGGGACTAACGTCTACGAAAAAGGACACTTTTGAGTTAAGTATCCCATTAGCTTGCTTGGATTGTTGAGTATATTGTCAGAACCCGCTTTCTCATTGTAATCCTCTTGCCCCAAAAATTCTCATCACTATCCAAGCAATGCCTTTCATATATCCTTTGTAGCTTGACACCCTTTACCCGTAGAGGAAACATCCCCCCGAGTGTCCATGCCCCGCATGTGTTCCCTTGCATTGAGCATAGGTATGTTCCACTACTTGGAACTAGTTTCTTATTCACGACACTCATTTCCTCTCCTGTATCATAACATTTCTTTGACTATGAAAAAACATAAAAAAAAACGGGAGATAATAGAATATTATCTCCTATCAACAACAATTGTGTCGCCTTTGAACAAAGCACAAACTCTTGAGTCCATTTCATCCAAGGTTTGGGTTTAACATGATATTGGGAAGCTGAACTCGTTACTTAGAGTCTACTCCTCCGACTGGTTATTCTTCCAGTCCCTATGGAGAATTTGTTGAAGCCTCCTGTGTTACAAACTTTTGTCAATGATCAATGTTAATTATATGCTACCTGAGTTATCCATATGTCTCATGCTCTTGTTCAAAGGAAGTATAAAGATTTTCTTGGCCACTCGTTATAAATATTGACTTTTCATGTCAAACATACCCTTGATCCAGGTGGATATCAGTGGCCACCCACCTATTCCACTGACTCAAAAAATAGTTTTCCACCTTGGCAGTTTTTCGGGTTCCAAACTTTCGGAGCTGTTTTGAGGCCCTAAATGCCATTTTTTGGGGATTTGGGGCCCAGGTGAGTGCTAGAGACAGTGACCTGAGCTGGTAAAAAATTGTTCTTCTCGGTTAGACCTTTCCAATGGGCTATCGTGCTCCTAAAACGAAGATCCTATGCAAAATTTATGACCCCGAGAAGTTGATGTACTAACTTACACAGACGAGGCCCACATGACTTTTGGCGCTTCATCTCCTAGGGTTAGGTTTTTGGATGTCTAGGGATTTTTACATTCCTGTTTATGGTAAAAGGCCTTCAGAGCCTCATTGTAACCATCTTCCTACAAATAAGCGCAACCGTTACATCTCTTCTCAGAGATAAGCCGCCACCATTCTAGGAAGCTTGTTTTCTGCTGCAGTTTATAGTTTCAGCTTATTTCCTTATTGATATAAAACCTATTTTACTGTATCTCTGTTATTTTGTGTTAAGAATATTTTAATAATCTATATTCATTTCGTTCTGCTTATAAAATCTGGATCATTGGTATCAGAGCGATTTTCTCCTTGTCGTCTTAATGCATGTCCCCAACGAGGTCAGGGTACACAGAATTGGGCCTCGAGCTTGTTTCTCTTGATGAAAAAAGCTCTCGCACGCCTAAGCGATCTCTCATGGCAGGAGAAAATAAATATGATGGGATAGGAGATCCTTTCAAAATGTTTCTTGAGGAATCCCTCATGCAATAGAGGAACGAGATGATGGATAGTTTCACGTAAATCCTTCAACGACTACCAACAGGTGACACATCTTCCTCGAGCGGAGGCGCCGCCCCCTTCAATGTACAAATCAACTTCGATATTCCTATATTTGAAGGTCAGATAGACCTAGATGTTGTAGACAAGTGGTTGAATCTACTAGAAGGTTATTTTTCTATCCATAACTTTTCGAATAGATAAAAGATTACTTTTGCGCTCTTAAAAGCTGTTCCCCATGTCAAAGATTGGTGGGAAAATTTCTGTTTGAAAAAGAAAACAAAGGAACCCTCATTATTTACAGTCACGACCACCTGGGGATCCTTCAGGGATGCTATTAAGGAACAATACTACCATGTCAGAAGTTATGACGACTTGTATACCAAATGGACCACATTGCATCAATAAAGGGACCAAGCAGTGCCAGAGTTCACAAATATCTTTCATGCCTTGCGCACCAAGTTGGGTATCAAATATTCTGAGTGACATATGGTGCTCAAGTATCGCGGTGCTCTACATAGATACATCTAGACCGAAATGGAATTTATGGACATCTTGTCCTCGGGCATGTCCTACCAATATGCCGTCAAAATTGAGCCGAAGCTCAAACAAAAGATGTGGAAATTTGGGCCTGGGAACCTCGCACAACAAAATCTAGGAAAGGGCAGCCCCAACCCATAGAAAAAAGGACAGAGCAAAGATGGATAATATCAAGACAACCAGTCCAAGCCACAAGCAAAGAAGGACACCAGAAAGACAAAGAAAGTTACCGGGAAGTGGTGTGACTTCCATAAGAGCCCTTGGCATAACACTGTTGACTACCGCTCAAAGCAGTCATTGGTGGCCAAAGTGAAAGCCTCCAAATCAGATCTGGGTTCTGACTCTGAGTCATAACCAGAAAGGGGAAGACGGATCATTGACATGGAACCCAATGCCACCGTTTCTACCACCAAGTTCCAGCATGGTGAACCAGACAATCCAAAAGAAGGAGAGCGCCTCTTCCATTCACAGATGTGGGTAAAAGGCACCCCACTGCACTTCATCGTTGATAGCGGTAGCTAGAATAACCTCATCTCAGCAAAGGTCTTCAAGTAGTTGGCATTTCCGACAACGCCGCATCCACAACCCTACACCATTGGATGGCTCCGCCAAGGAAGCGATCTTCGCGTCAGCCAACAATGCCGACTGTCGTACGACATCAATCCCTTCAAAGACAAGGTATTGTGTGATGTTTCTCCTCTCGAAGTTTGTAAAGTTCTTTTGGGCCAACCTTATTTATGGAAACATCATGTTGTATATGAGTCTAGGCCTCATAGTGTCATTATTACTTTGAACAGGAAATTGTACAGGATACCTGAGGCAGTCCTTCCTAGTGTTATTTCCTTGATCTTTGCCAAGCAATGCAGGAAGGTCATCTCTCAGACTGAGAATTTTTTCTTCTTCGTGATTCTCTCACAGAGTGAGAAAAATATTGCAGCCACATCCAGGGCCTCCATGACCGATCTCTCCACACAACATAAGCAAGTGGACAAGGTCATGGAAGAATAGTAAGATATATTCTCCTCTCCTACCAGGGTACCTCTGCACTGCCAGGTCAACCATCCCACCAATCTGACCCTAAGAGCACTGCTACCTAATGGGCCAGTCTACCGCCGCTCTCTGTTAGAAAACAAGGAGATCACGAGGCATATCTAAGAACTGCTCCACAAGGGTCACATCCATCCCATCTCATCGCCTTATGGGAGCCCAATCGTGTTGGTGCAGAAGAAAGACGAGACCCGGTGACTCTGCATTGATTACCGGGCCCTGAATAAAATCATAGTCCAAAACCGGTACCCGATTCCCCGAATCGATGACCTCCTTGATCAACTCACGGGGGGGAAATAATTTAGTAAGATTGATCTAAAGTCTAGCTACCATGAGGTCCCAATAGAACAAACATATGTCTAGAAGATTGCCTTCAAGTCAAAAGAAGGTCTTTTTGAATGGATGGTCATGCCCTTTGGTTTGACAAATGCTCCAATAAATTTTATGAGGATGATGGACGATATACTACGACCTTTCACCAATACTTTTGTAGTGGTGTATCTATATGACATCCTCATCTACAACAAGGCGTGGGTGGAACACTTACAGCATAAATGACATTTTTTGGGGATTTGGGGCCCAGGTGACTGCTAGAGGCACTAACCTGGGCTAGTCGAAAATTGTTCTTCTCGGTTAGACCTTTCGAATGTGCTATCATGCGCCTAAAACAAAGATCCTATGAAAAATTTACGACCCCGGGAAGTTGATGTACTAACTTACCCAAACAGGGCCCACATGACTTTTGGCACTTCATCTCCTAGGGTTAGGTTTTTGGATGTCTAGGGTTTTCGACATTCCTGTTTATGGTAAAAGGTTTTCAAAGCCTCTTTGTAACCATATTCTTGTGAATGAGCACAACCATCACATCTCTTCTTAGAGATAAGCTGCCACCATTCCAACAAGCTTGTTTTCCGCTACATTTTACAGTTTTAGCTTATTTCCATATTGAATAGAAAACCAGTTTTACTGTATCTATGTTATTTTGTGTTAAGCATATTTTAATATTCTGTATTAATTTGGTTCTGCTCGTAAAATCCGGATCAACCCCCAATGTAACTCAGAATCACATGAATCTTTTGTTCTACCTTTCACCCTAGGCCTACTTTCATAATTGGTAGGTAACCTTGAACCCAATATATGGCATCTCCTCATTGGTCAGTGATTGGGGGGTTTCCCTTGTGTTCGATGACAAGAAATATATTCACATAGTGGGATTCGTGCAGTGTCTTGGATTCCATTAGCCCTATTGGTGGTTTCCTTGCCTTTGTCGATAGTTTTCCTCATTGGATGCTATTCAAAGGGTCTCTTTAGTGTACTACTTGTATCTGGTGCATCGGAGAGCCGCCCATGGTCATTGGTTTGTGAAAATCCTATTCATCTGAGCTCCTCCTAATTATCAAGCTATTGCTTTGTACCTCGCATTGGATGATGAGAGATGCCTTAATGCTCTCCTTCCAGCGGGTCTCTTTCCATCGACTTCAGTTCATTTATTCTGGAATTGAAATCTAGAGTCCTATGAGTACTAGAGGCTTGCAGTCATCAATGGCAGGTTCTCCCGCCATCGAAAATTGGGAATACATCAATGTCTCCTGATTGATGGATTCTTCAAGTGTTCGAACTCAACACCCTTATTCAAACTTGTTGAGTGTACTCAGTGCCTTAGACACCTATTTTCATTATCGGTGGGTTGTCTCGTGTTTGTTAACTGTATACCTTAATGACCAATAATCAAACAAAGTCTCATTGTGTTTGAATTCAACTCCTCTATTCACATAATGTATACTTGCACCTTCAACAAATAATGTAGAATACCTCCACTTTACAGTAGCATCGCTCCATATCTACTGCTTTCTTTCCTTGGACTAGTACCTATATGACTTCAGTGATCATGGAATATCATATTGTACTCCATTGTATACAAATATATTCGATTGATTGTATACATAATTTAGATTATCTATCGATTTCTCTACTTGATAAAGTAAAACTTCTATTCTTTTATTGTTTATCACTAGTATCCTCTTGATATGACAATTGGGAAAAATTAGTACTCACCATACCAAAATTTCCATCGATGGAATGGTGACTCCTCTAGGGAGGAGATTCAATTGTTTTTTATCTCTTCTTTAGATTGTCTTTAGGGATATCTTGGTTTGATTTAATTTTGGTTTTTTGTTAGTAGCCCTTGTTTGTTTGATATACATGGTAGCTAAACTCTTATGCCTTGTTCCCTAAAATCTAGTTTATATTTTTCTTCAATTTCTCTCAGGTGCATGATTATCTTGGGTGCATGATTATCATAGTATTATATCATAGGTGGAGTACCGAAGGCAAAAATTTGTTACAAGGATTCATGTAATTGTACCTATAGTTGATGTAAAACCTAATTAGGAGGAATGTCCCTGATCCTAAACAATTACCTCATTCCATTACAAGGTTGTAATTTGTGTAAATTATTGTTTAATTGGACCTCGTGCAGAGTGACCTGTGAATGGGGCCAACGTTGAAATTTTTTCAGTTTGTGCTTGTATGCATTGAAATTTGACATGGTTATAGTAGATGAATGCATTGATGGTATGGGAGGGTTTCGAGACTCAAATACAACTCACACAAAGAATTCGACAATCAAAATACAAAAATAGGACCTAACTGTGAATGAGATGAACTTATCCATCATCGTATTTGTCACCATCATTATCATCGTATTGCGGCGAGCCCATTTACCATAATGATGTGCTTCCCTTAAGCTAGAAGATCACCATTCATGCTTTGTGGTTAGTAGTATAATCACACATTGAAAATCACATGGTCAAGCACTCTAACCACGATTCAACCATATCTCCATTAATATCACCACCAAAATCATGAAATTTCATCTTTTCTAACTCTATATGTTGATTACCTTTAGGTGGATTTATTGATCGCTCACTCAAAACTAAATTAAAATTAGTTTGTCACCACAACAATAATTCTTTGAAATGATTGCATCAGGGTCCTAAATTCACGAATATGTATAGGTTTTGATCCTCCTCTCCCTAGGGAGAAGGTTATGGTGTAATATGGGATTGGGTTTATGCATAATGACCTCTTTCTTCTCTTCTACCAATAACAAATTTGATATGTATGGACACAATGGTTAAGTTATTTTTAATTAAAAGATAATTAAGATAGAAAAAGGAGAGGAAGACTAAGAAGATGAAGAGGAGTTAGAGGCAACAGAAGAGGAAGTAGAGGAATCAAAGGGGGAATTAGGTCACGAAAAGGAATACAATGTGAAACCAATAGCACAGGCTCACATGAAGTCTTCCAAAAAATTATCTTTTGTTAAGAATTGAAATATAATGCCCCAAATCCCTTACCTCCTATTATAAGGGAAGGAAAATTAATCATGAACAAAATGAATATGAAGTAGAAACATATGCTCGACTAGGACATCAAGAAACTATTGGTTTTCCGCCAATTAGAAGAGGAGTTAGAGAAGGCATGAGGCGATAATGTTTTGTTTCTATATTTACCTCTGTAATCAATTTCTCAAAATGTATCCATGTACTTAGGAAATTGGCATAAGTATCCCATGCAGGAAAATTCATCTTATCTCCTCACTAATATATGAAGGGAGGAATGAAACTATAAAATGTTCAAGTTTGTTGAAAACTCTAAGAATTAGCATCATGTAATCTAATGCTAGTCTCAGATGCAACGCTTTTTTATAATACAAATTCTATTTTAGTTATAATAAAAAAATGATAATTAAGATAAAGGTATTCACAATTTATAGTGCATGCAGGTCCATAGGCCCTAGTGTGTGAAACTATGTTGTGAAGAGGCAATTTAGTGGATAATCATAGGTTTATCCCTACAAGTGGATTTCATCACCCCTAATAGAAGGTCATTTAGAAGGCGCCTTTTAACACTTATGGATTACTTGTGCTTTCTTAGCATGTCTTAGGGGTGTGCCTTTGTTTTTTGTTCTTAACTAATTATAATATTGAATACATTGACAAGAAACCCCCTATGACATCTTCAAGTGATTTAGGTGAAATTTATAAAACTTACACACAACTACGCAAGGTGTGCCCCATCCTCTAGAAATATTCAACTTTATTGATAAAATTATTTTGTCACTTATGTTGGTCCAACACTTATGGTATTGTGAATACTTTATTTTCTAATTGAATTCCAAAAGACAAAGATAGAACAACAAAGTTGCATTGAGCTAAAGGAAATGAAGTAAATAATGGGAGAACATGTTGAAGAGTATGACTAGAGATTCCAATATCTATTTCACATATCAAAGTAAAAAATATATAACACCTAGATGCATAATGAGAAAGATCCTCCTCTTGCAGGAAAGATAATACTTTCAAAGGAATGTTTTGGTGCAATCCATCATAATCAATTCAAGGGCTTGGTACCTTGGAAACATAGGTGCCTAGGTCACTCCTAATGCTAATTTTAATGCAATTCTAGGGATAACACAACACAATAGGCCATTTTGCTAATGAGTCCTATAACCACCGGGAAAGGGGTTACAACTAACCCTACAATATTGAGTTCCTTCCCTAGGAGATATTTAAGTGATTCATGTGGAATTTATAAAAAAGTACACACACCTACCCAAGGTGTACTGCCTCATCGTCTAGAAATATTCAAAATGACTGATAACATTCTTTGGTCACTTATGTTGGTCCAACATGACTTATGGTATTCTGAACTATTTCTTAGGATTATGGGTAGTGTTCAAGGCCCTATGTTTGAGGAGTAAACCTATTCCCAATAGAGGGTGGATTTCCGAAGACCTTTCTAAATTCATAACAAGAAGAAGGGAATTCAAGCTTATATGTTGTAACTAAAACTATTATATGTAGAGATATGGAAATAAGTTAATGTGGAGTAGGGTTCACATGTTCTTAACATATTTAGGGCATATTATTCCCCTTTTTTCACATTAATTATTATAGTTGCAGGATGTAGATTTCAAGGAAAAATGAAATAAGATTTGGTTGTTGTTTTGACAACATTTAATAGTGATATATGGATCCCATTTCATTGTAGTAGTTGCACTCTTTGACAATGAAATGATGTTGATTTCAAGGGAATCTGATAGAAATTATGACAATGAGAGGGCATTGCTCCAACAAATATTTTTTTCCCTATTTCATGTGTAGGATGGTAGCATATTTTTATGAACAATTACACATGTTATGAAATATATCATGGTCGTTGATTTGAAAACAATAGGGTATCATTGTCAAGGAGCGAAGCCCAACTTCATAATAAATAGCTTAAAGGCTACATGACTGTTGTTGGTAAAAATACCCTACGGACTAGCAAACTAGGGTCAGACTTGCATGCAGAATTTTGACCGTAAAGAAATTACTTTTTATCCTACCACCCAAACTTAAACCCCTCTTTCATGATACATGCATGGAAAGGAACTGCTAACCTTTTTACTGATGTTTGGTGTAGATCCTCCATTGCACTTTGCCCGCTTGCTTGCTCTGCTCCTTCCAAAGATAATCCTGCAATCAAGACAAAACACTACGCATGCATGCTACTTTTCTACTTGAGGGTTAGAAATTAAGCATAAACTAAACAAATCATAGATAACTCATGAATTGGGACGGGAAAAGTATCATTTTATTATTTTCAAAATGAATCAACTTACAATCAAAGTCGAGACCGGCCACCGCTCCTTGATCCTGATCCTGGGCTCCTCCTCTTCTTTGTCCTCCAACTACTTTGCTTTAATTCTCCTTAGGCTTGAGGAAATGCTAAAGGGTTGGGACAAATGGATTCGACAATTGGGCAGAGTTTCTTTGCTATAATTTTCATTTTCCAAATGGTACCCCTACCCCTTCTTTTATAGGCTAGAAGGAGCTAGGGTTTTGGATGAACTCTCGGCCATGCATGGCCAGGAGTTTCAGTTAATTGACCCATA
>SNQJ01S0035031.1:0-20998 GCA_010110895.2 Picea sitchensis
GCAAGGGTCCTCTGAATCTAGCTCCAGAGAAGGAATCTCCTCCATCTTCTTAACAAACTTAGACGAGAGAGGAGGCTTGGATTTAGGTCCTGCTGAGCGGACTAATGTTTTGAAAGCTTCCAAATGGTCTTTTTCCAACTCTGCGAACGGGACTGGGGCCATCGTGGTGGGCGGCGACCACCAGCAAGCAAGAGCAACAAGACGCAGAGGCCACTTCAATGCCAAACGAAGCCGCAAGCGAGAGGGATCTGCGGCCCTATATTCACCCTGGTCGCTGCTCCAGTCGGCGCCCCTGCTCAAAACCAAGACGCATGCAAACACAGACGAAATGGACGCTCTGGTACGCCGGTCCTTGGCCCTGTATTCATCCCTGGTCGTTGCTACAGTCGAAGGCTTCCCTGCAACTAAAACCAGGTCGAAGGCGGCTAGGGTTTAGGCCCTAGCCGCGTTGCTTCCGTCTCGCACCATTCGGCCCGTCTCTCACTAACGACTTTAAGATGTTAAATTTTTACAATAATTGTGATTTTAGGAAACAATTATATTATAATTTTAATATTGTAATTTTTTCTTGTAATTTTTGAATAATAAAAATTAAAAAAATAACATTATTATCACATCATCATTTTTATTATTAGTGGATAATTATATTATAATGTTATTATTACAATATATGAAAAAAAACATAATTAGTCAAATCACAATCATTTCACTCATTATATTTAAGTATTTTTGTTTCTAAATACATTTAATCAACATATTGTATCTTGTTGGACAACAAACAATTCACCTTGAAAAAGAGTTGAACATCATATAGCATTAATGGTTATAAATTTTTGCAATCACAATCCAAATTAAAGGATTTCATAAAACTAAAGTTAAACGTTATATGGAAACTGTTTAAATGAGTGATACATCTCAAATTTAACTTTAAAACAAAGAAATCATTAATAATGTTAATCATTAACATCTCATACCATTTGGATGTATAATTTTTTAATTTTTTATTGTGTTTTTCCCTGTGGCTGCAATTCTCTTGCATTTGTCTAAAACCCTAGTTTGTTTCATGGCGGTTGTTAGCACTCGGTAATTTCTTTGGATTGTATCAAAGAAATACCCAAGGTAACTGTTTCAACCAACTTTAGATTGTATTTTGACCTATACAACCAGAGAGGGCTCTCTCGTATGTATAATGAATGGTAATAATTCAAGTATTTCATCAATAAATGCACATAGGTTAGATTCTGCAATAGGACAAGTTTATTTTTGTTTTAAAATGGATCGTAGGACAAGCAAGAGAGAAAGTACCATGGGGCAATGGAGTCAAATTCTGAAAACGAGAGAAACAAATGACTTAGTGACTGAACTTGAGAGGATAATGGCTAAATAAGCAACAATATTTCAGTTTAAAATCGTTGAGTGTGGCGAGAGAAAAACACATGAATCAACTTGGAGCACCGTTGGGGATGAATTCAGAGTTCGCTTAGAAGAAACACAATTTGTCTAAATGGCGCGAATCTAGATCACCGTGCGGTGAATTCTAGATTTGAAATTACATTCTGATTTAGACAGAGAATACAGATGTGAATATAAAGAAAACAGGAAAGCACATGCGCAAATAAATAATACAATACATCAAACTGTCACCATTAGAATATTTTCATCAAATCTTCAGGACCTTTGCATTAAGTTTCAATCAAATCAAAAAGTTACAATCAATAGTCATTGTCTACACTGTTTGGAAAACCAACCCCTTTTACATGAAAACTATCCCCAAAGATAGAAAAATAATGTCACCCTTGGCTGCTAGGGTTGAACTACTCTCTCCTAGAATCATGGATCTGATTTCTTTGAAAGAGAACAATAACTTCAACGGATTTACTAAAAATAGAAAACCCTACTTTGCCAAATCATAATCGTAACCAAAATATTCTTTAAAATCATTGATCATGATCAAAATTAGACCATATGGTTGTGATAAGTCATCATGTGCATTGTTGGACACTCTTTCACCCCTGCACAACAAGTTTTCTATGCAACAGTAACCTACAGCAAAAACGCAGTGGATTGCGCAACAAAATAGGAAAACAGGTGTTAAATATGACATCATATCTCACTAATAAAACACTATTTTTTGAAACTAAGAGAGGTTGTTTTATTTAAGCTCGTTATAAATAAAAACCTCTCTCTTTTTCTTGAAATTAATCTCCAGCTAGCTGGAATACGTGTCACAAAAACATGTCTTGGACAGGAAATCATGAAAACTGAAAAATAGGACTCAAAGATTCATTAGAATATCCCAAAATATGAAACTTTTGTCAAATATGAGAGAGGTTTTTATTATTTTTTTTTTCCTCGAAAAAAACCTCTCGGGGATTTTCAAAATTCCTCTCCAGTTGGTCATAAAGTGATCTTGAAGTTGAACACTAAACTAATCATTTGTGCAGCGCGACCTGTAGCCTGTGCGCAGGAAAGTCCTTTGCGCGACAACATCCTATGTGCGACAACATCCCATGCGCAACAACCCACTATGCAACGAAATCCACTGCATGAAAAAATCTACTGTGTTACAAAATCCTATGCGCAATACCATCCTATGCGCGACAGCATCCCATGTGCGATAGCCCACTGCGCGACAAAATCCTTTGTGCAGTGAAGTGATCTATGTAGCGTGCAGTTGCAAATGGAAATGGAAATAATAAATGATAAGATTCCTTTTGAAATTGACCCTTGGAGATGTTAGATGATGCCAGGCATAAAAACAATATGGGTGCTAACAGGCATGTCTTTGCAAATTGTTGACAAACCTCTAACCTTAGCTATGAAAATCATAGTGCTAATAGTTGGCTCCAACGGGGATGCTATCCTCCCTATGAGGTAGAAAAGAATAGTAGGCCATGCGCCTATCCATTGGGATGCTCCCAAACTCAACTTTCCAATTGTAACTTGTAACCTGCATCCACTGAAAACCCAAAGTTGTANGCTCCAAACTAAAATCTGAAACTAAGATGAAAATGAAAATTGCAGGTTGCTAAACGAAATGCTCGTAGTACCAAACTTATTCACACTCCTACCTACCCTAACTGCTGAAAAAGATGTCAATCAAGTGAAATCAAAATTCCAATGCAACCATGCAAGCACTTTATCCACTTTTTGCTTTCTTTGCACATGCTTGCTCCAAAGCCTATTTACTAATAAGTCATTCAAAAATTTATCTATAAATTCAAATCTCAAAAAATTAAAAACATTGGGATTGTTTTCCACCTCCAACAAAACTGCAAATGGATCCTCCGGAACATACATAAAAAAACAATCATGTTTCACCCCTTCCACTGCATCCTTGTTTTCATGTAATTCAACTTGTTGATTACCACAAAAAGGATGAAAAATATGTTAAGACTACTGGAAATAACAATCTTCTGAATCAGAAGACAGTGTTGGCTAAAATGAAACCCCTAGTGGCAAGCAATCCATATCGAACATTGATGTTGATTGACCATCATATTTATTTCCAAGCTGGTAGTTGATCACAGGTTGCAAATATGAATTGAAATAACCTTCCATGTAATCAACAACAGGTTCATTAAAAGTATGAGAAGGTTGTTGGTCCTCTTCACTGATAACAATTTTCTCATGTAAAACAATGTCACTATGAATGCAGTCAGACTTCACTTCTTCCTCTGTTATCTCATGATTTAATTTCAACAATTCAAAGGAAGAAAAACGTAATGGAAGACAATTTTCATTTGCAAGTCCACTGCTTTCTTCATATTCAACATCATGCATGGAGGATTTTTTATTTGAAACATTATAAACATTTTTCTTCAACAATTTGAAAGATGCAAAACAAAATGGCAAAGTTATTTCATCTAATTCAAAACTTTCTTCAGTTTATTCACTGCTTTCATATGAACATTTTTCAATTTATTTGGATTGCTAAACATACTCATTTTCAGATTCATCTCCGACCAATGGCTGCAATTTTGAACTGACAAGACCTTCTACATAACAAGTAACAAGGTCATCAAACACATGAGAGTATTGCTTCAATTTCTTGTCAATTTGTTCCAATGAATTAGTTTGATTTGGAGTCAACACACATTCCTTTGCATTAGTGATGATCTTAGAATTTTCTTTCAACAATTTAAATGAAGAAAAGCATAAAGGTAAAGAATTTCCTTTAGATGGTTCAATACTTTCTTCTTTGTAACTGTGATATGTAGGTTGATTGCTCTCATTACACTACCGAAAAGAAACATTTTCTGATAGAGAACATGCAACTGGTTGTTCTAGGAAGTCAACACCATAATCATTATCATATTCATCATATATAGGCAAATCAACAAAATCTGCAATGTCATCTAACAAGAAAAATCTTGGGACATCAACCTGCTCTTCAACAGGATGATTTGCAAATTCATTTTCTTGACTGTCTACAAATGAATACATAAAACAATCAACCCTGTACTTATGATGAGATGGATCAGAGGCTAAATTAGCACCTTCTTTTTCAATAAATGGAATATAATCCTTTGCAAAATCATCAACATTTAAAGCTTCAATAGGACATATGATATTATTAACCCTCTTCTCAAGATTCAAATAAATTGTTTTTTGTTCATATTCATTGTCATGTTCTTTAGCATCCAACTCCTCATTTTGAATTTGTTTACATGCTTGAATATTGTGTTGAATCTCCTGAGAATCATTAAACATTTGTTGTAAGGACTTAGATCTTCTTTCCACCAGAAGGAAAGACAAATCTGGATGAAATGTTGTTACATAATGGAGCATGGAAATAGCTTCAGTGGGTTTAATTTCATTAGGCAATTTATAATAAAGAATAGAAAACCTCCTATTGAAATTTGAGATGGTTTCATCTTTCATTCTTCTCATGGCATAAAAATATGAAAGGAGTAGATCCCATGAATTTCTCTCACCCCAAAATCTACAGAAAGATTCCCTCAATTCATTCCATGAGCTAATTGACTGAGGCTGCAAATGTCTAAACCATGCTTTGGAATCTCCTTGTAAGGACTGAGAAAATTCCCTCATAGACACATCATCATGTTCGATCTCAAAAATTTCTATAAAATGCTCAAAGACATGAATATGTTTTTCAGCTGACTTTCCATCAAGATCTCCATCGAACTGAGGAAGGTACTTATAATGTTTCAGAGGAAAGTCATGAAGGATGGAAGGAAATTTAAGAGGATTGTATCTTTATTGAATCTTGTAGGGTGCAGGATTAAGAACAGAAGGTACAAGCTCATCTTTGGTTTCATTAATATCACAAGAATGATCATGAACATCATATGGCTCAGAGGAAGGAGATTGGTTAATATCGGTTATACAATAAGGAGGTATACCTACAGTTTTCCAAGGAGGATATACAAGGGTAGATCTCTAGGCTTCATTTGAATGTAGTAAGTGAAGAAATATTCTTTTGAAAAACTCGGGAAAGGACAAGAAGATATTGATAAAACAAAAAAGTACTTCTTGGACTAAACTTAAGCTTGAGTACCCGATTTTTCCATACTTCTCTTCCATATCTCTGTCAACAAGTCTCATTCTCCAATGGAGTCTTTGAATCGCATATGAATATTTAATGGAGTCGCCAGGTGAATGGTACAACCACCTTGTGTTTGACCTCTTTTCACCATCATAAGTCAAATCTTATCTTTGTCGTTTTATCCTAGGGAAAATTTCACCTTCGTCCTCAACAACGGTGCCGAAAATGTTAGCACTCGGTAATTTCTTTGGGTTGTATCAAAGAAATCCCCAAGGTTACTGTTTCAACCAACTTTAAATTGTATTCTGACCTATACCACTAGAGAGGGCTCTCTCATATGTCTAATGACTGGTAATAACTCAAGTATTTCATCAATAAATTCACATAGGTCAAATTATGCAATAGGACAAGTTTATTTTTTTTTTTAAATGGATGGTAGGACAAGCAAGAGAGAGAGTACCATTGGGCAATGGAGTCAAATTCCGAAAATGAGAGAAAAAAATGACTTGGTGACTGGACTTGAGAGGATAAAGGCTAAATAAGCAAAAATATTCCAGTTTAAAATCGTTGAGTGTGGCGAGAGAAAACAACATGAAGCAACTCGGAGCACCGCTAGGGATGAATTCAGAGTTCGGTTAGAAGAAACACAGTTCGTCTAAATGACGTGAATCTAGAGCACTGGGCGGTGAATTCTAGATTCGAAATTATGTTCCGATTTAGAAAAAGAATACAGATGTGAATATAAATAACACAGGAAAGCACATACACAAATAAAGAATGCAATACATCAAACTGTCACTATTAGAATATTTTCATAAAAGCTTTAGGACCTTTGCATTAAGTTTCAATTGGATCAAAAAGTTACAATCAATAATCATTGTCTACACTGTTTGTCCAACCAACCCCTTTTACATGAAAATTATCCCCATATATAGAAAAATAATGTCACCCTTGGCTGCTAGGGTCGAACTAGTCTCTCCTAGAATAATGGATCTGATTTCTTTGAAAGAGAACAATAACTTCAATGGATTTATTAAAAATAGAAAACCTAACTTTTCCAAATCATAATCGTAACCAAAATATTCTTTGCAATAATTGATCATGATCAAAATTCAACCATATGGTTGTGATAAGTCATCATGTGCAGTGTTGAACATTCTGTCACCCCTGCACAGCAAGTCTACTGCGCAATAATAACCTACAACAAAAATGCAGTAGATTGCGCAACAAACTGGGAAAATATGTGTTAAAGATGACATAATATCTCACTAATAAAAAACTATTTTTTGAAAATGAGAGAGGTTTTTGTAGATAATCTTGTTATAAAGAAAATTCTCTCCAGGTTTCTTGAAATTCATCTCCATCTGGCCAGAATACGTGTCGCAAAAACATGTCTCGGACAGGAAATCGTGAAAACTAAAAAATAGGGCTCAAAGATTCCTTCGAATCTCCCAAAATATGAAACATTTTTCAAATCTAAGATAGGTTTTTATTATTTTTTTTATCCTCAACAAAAATTTCTTGGGTATTTTCAAAATTCCTCTCTCGTTGGTCAGAAAGTGATCTTGAAGTTGAACACTAAACTAGTCATTTGCACAGCGCGACCTGTAGCCTGCGCGCAACAAAATCCTTTGTGCGAAAACATCCTATGTGTGACATCATCCCATGCACGATAGACCACTTCGTGACAGAATCCAATGCGCGATGAAATCCACTGTGTGACAACATCCTATGTGCGACAGCATCCCATGCGCGACAAAATCCACTGTGTGACAACATCCTATGTGCGACAGCATCCCATGCGCGACAACCCATTGCGCGATGAAATCCACTGCGTGACCAAATCCACTGCGCAGTGAAGTGCTCTGTGAAGCGTGAAGTTGCAAATGGAAATGGAAATAATAAATGATAATCTTCCTTTTGAAACATACCCTTGCAGATGTTAGATGATTCCAGGCATAAAAATAATACGGTTGTTAACAGGCATGCCTTTGAAAATTGTTGACAAACCTCTAACCTTAACTATGAAAATCATGGTGCTAATAGTGGCACCCCCCATAGGGGGGGATCTCACTCCCCCTCCTCCTCCACCCTTTGGATATTAAATCATTATGTGTGTTGGTTTCTTCGGTGTAGAGATCCTAAAGGGCACCGTCGTTAAAATTTATTAAGAAGTTGGACAAGATCCCTAAGGCCTCTGCCCATACTAACTCTTGTAGAAACTTGGTCCTTAGATTTATAGAAAATGGACTCATCAGGAAATTTACAGTGATATGTCCATCCTTGAGGTCTATAGCGATCTGGGTTGAGAAGAATTAGAAACCTCACATGAAAGGGCAGGTATCATTTTATTTATGTGGTAAGGGATTCTTTGTGTTTTTGTTTTAATTTAAAGACAATAGGGATTTGATTTTCAGAAGTGGCCCATATTTTATGGGCTCCAGAGGCATGTATATTAACTGTTGGACTCCATATTCCAGTTCTGAAAATGATATCCCCTCCACCATTTTGGTCTGGGTATGTCTCCCTTTCCTTCCCTACCACTGTTGGACTAATGAAACGATCATGAGTATAGGAAATACCTTAGGAAGATACATTGATAGAGACAAAGAGAATTCCTTCATGCTTGTGCACATATATGTGTGGAAGTGGATCTAAAAAAAGGTTTCCTGAAGCCATTCAACAAACCCTAGATGATTGGTCCTATATTCAATAGGTAGAATATGAACAACTCCCCTTCAAATTGAAGGCCTGACATGAATACAGACACTTTGCAAAGAACTTCCCCAAATCCCAAGTCACTCCACAGCATATGGGAGAGCAAGATGAATGACAAACTCAAAAGAAAAAACATGGATTAGGCAAGCCAGGACCTCATTTTCCCCAAGGTACCCCTCATGTTCAAATCGATCTTCGTCCTTCGACTATTCCCCGTATCATTTTGGGGGAATGGAGTCTCAACGTCAAGTAGCAATAGGTAGGCAACCCTTTCAGATCCTAAACAACCCCTTGAAGAAACGTGAGAAAGTCTGATAGAGGAAATTGAAAATCCTGGTCAAGAAACGGGGATCCCCCAGAACTCTAAAAAGTTGTAGACCATGGTATTCCCAGTGAAGGAATTGTTTCAAATGTCATCTTGGGTTCTCTATCCAAATCAAGAATACAAGTCCTCTTGGAAGAATAATCTCAGGGAGATTCGGATGATGATTCTGGAAAAGAATCAGGAGAAACCATCACTGCTAAGAAGGAAGGAAGGAAATCTAGTCACAGGAAAAGAGAGGAAACATCAGACAAGGAGAAGGAGCTAGGTTTGCAGACAACTTTGGACAACACCTTAAATAAGGAATCAAATGTAAATCGAGGAACTGGTGGATTTGAACCTCCTAAAGGGGGGGAGGCACCAAAAACCTCAAGTAATAATGAAAATAATCTTTTAGAATTATAGGGGATTGAGAAGTAAAGATAAATTAGAATCAGTGAGACATTTGATAAAATAAGAAAAATCTCCAAATCCTCCTTCTTTGGGATACAAAAATGAAGGGCATTGTTGTCCTTAAAGAGAGTAAATATTTCTGGAAAAACAACACATGACTAGTCATGATTTCAAGAGGAGCATCAAGAGGGCTCTGTACACTATGTAATCTGCAACAATTTCAGGTGGAAGTAAGAACGACCACTCAACATTGGTTGTTGGTCAATCTGATTCATCTTCCCATGGGTAAGCCATATATAGTAATAAAATTGTATATGCCTAATCAATACCATGAAAAACAATATTGTTGGATATCTCTTTTAGCCCTTTTCGAGGCAGATTCTTTAGATAATTTCACTTTTGTAGGGGATTTTATTTCCACCATTCACCACTAGGGAAAAGGGGGGGGGGGATACTTTTTCCATGCTCCCTATCATGAATACCTAGAATACCTTATCTCCTATATGGATATAATTGACATCAATCCCTCCAAGGGCCTGTTCACCTGGTCAAATCGTTGCTCTGGTCCAGACCACATTTTTTAGCATATTGATCGCTTCCTACTAAGTAGCTCCTTTTTGACAGAGCCCTGAACCCCCTCTTCTCACATTCTCCCTTTGGAAAGATCATATCATAGACCTGTTTCCTAACCTTCACAAACGATAGAGACATGGGACCAATTCCCTTCCGCTTCATCCCCTTTGGATGGAGAATCCCTCCTTTCGTCCTCTTTTCACATTTGTTTGGAGTCAATGGGCTGTTGGATCCCCAATCCACATTTGGGAGCAGAAACACATCTATTTGAAAATGAAAATAAGATATTTAGTCAAAAAAATATTCAAGGTATCACATGAAGACATTTTACATATCTAGGAACACCTAGGGTTGGTGATGGCCAAGATGGAAGAAGGGTCTGTCACCCCCACTTTACTAAACAAAGAGGATACATATCAAAAAGAGCTCCATGTTGCCTTGAGAAAAGAGGAATAATCATGGTGATTGAAGTCTCAGTGCCAGTGTCTCAAGGAAGTTGAAAATAATACATCATTCTTTCATAAGTAGTGTGAGGTGAGGCAGGGGAAAAATATTGTGGAGGAGATACACCTGGATGATGCAACCACATCTTTTGACGAAATAAAAAAAGTGGCCTATTCAGATTATGCAACATTGTACACCGAGTTTGGTTTAGTGGAAAACATGCTCAAATATCAGGCACTCTCCTTCATCCCTGAGATGGTTAAGAAAAGGGATATTGTTAAGATCACAAAGAAGGTATTTGAGGAGGAAATCCTCAAAGATGTAATGCAATTTGAATCAGACAAGGCTCCTGGTCCAGATGGATTCTCCACCCATTTCTACCAAAAATGTTGGCACATCATCAAATACAATCTGGTAAGAATGATCTAATATGTAGAGAAGACATCAAGAATGGGGNAGCCTTAATTCCCAAAGATCATAACATTTTCACCTTTTCAAGGTTTAGGCCCATATCACTTTTCAATGTTTCCCATAAGATATTCTCCAAAATCATTGCAACTAGGGTGCAGAAAGTCCTTCATAATCCTATCTCGCCTAACCAGGGAGGATTTGTGGAAAAATGATAAATCTAGGATATTATAGTTTTGGTCCAAGAGGCGATTCACTCTAGCAAGATCAAAGGAGATAGGGGCATGATAATTAAGATAGAAATGGTGAATTCCTTTGATCGAGTCCACCATAGATTCCTTCTCACTATCCTGGCCAAATTTGGCTTTCATCCTTCCTTCATGCATTGGATTGAAGCTTGCATCAGTTACCCTTGGATTTCACCACTACTTAATGGCCACCCTACAAGTTTCTTCAATACTATAAGGGGCCTCAGACAAGGTTTTTCATTATCCCCTCTTCTATACATTCTCATTTTAGAGGCTCTGGGTCGCGCGATGGATTATGAATGAACGACAAGGAGTATTCTCATGCTCAAAATAGCCTCAAGTGTTAAAATAATAAATCACTCCCAATTTGTGGATGATATATTGTTACTAGGAGGAGCCTCCACAATCATGGCAAGAAGATTCAAAACAATCTTAGATCAATTTATCCATGTCTCGGGTGGGCTATTTAACTCTAAAAATTTCTTTTTTTACATCTGGAATACTAATGCTCACTCTCTTGTTGTCATTGCAAGGATTCTCCAATTCCCTTTGGTGACAAATTGGAGATCCTTCAAGTACCTTGGAATTTTCATTTTCCTTAATTCACTCTCTACAGTAGATTGGAATGTAATCATATCTAGTATTAGAGAAAAATTCTCCCTATGGGGGAAACAATGGCTCAATATGACATGCAAACTAATCTTGGTTAGAGTGATCCTCTCAAATCTCCCAGTTTTTCAATATTCTTCAATGTTATCCCTGATGGGTATCAAAAGAGAAATAGCCCAACAGATCAGAAAATTTCTCTGGGAAGGGGGAAAACCTAATAATAAAATATTTCATTTGGTAAATTTGTAAGTGGTTTAGGCACCCAAATCCCATGGGGGTCTAGGAGTGAAGGATCCAATTATGGACAACTTGTCCCTAGGCACAAAAATGTTATGGAAAATGATAACAAGAGACTTTGACTGGTGGAAGAAACATCTCATTCATAAATACTTTGAAAAGGATCGTCTTAGAGGCATATCGAAGCAGCTCTGTCACCCCACTAGATTTTCTAGTTGGAATTTTCTTGAATAATCTCGACCCATTCTCCAAAGTAAACTCACATGGATCCCTGTAAATGGAAAGAGTATCATAATATGGGAAAACAACAGCCTGAAAAAAACCCTCTTATCCCAAGATATCTCCCTGAATCGTATTGAGGTATGGATAGCAAATCAATGGAAACACACTCTTTTAAACATCTCATCCTAGAGCTCACCGGGCCTTTGGCAAGGTTGGAATCTAGGAAGCCCCCTAGTGGCCCTTCAGGATCAGGCCGCGAGGAGGATTCCAATGTTAGGGGATGGTGAAATCAAGGTTATTCGGATGGAAAAGGTTACGAGGCCCTCATATTGCAATATGTTCTCCCATCCAAATCCCCCATATGGAACAATGTTTATCATCAAGACGNNTAGATAAACATTTTTTGTTGGATGTTGGCGCATGAAAAAGTTCTAACAAGTGAAAACCTTTGCAGAATAGGAATAAAGGGACCATCAAGATGTGCCCTCTTCAAAGACAATAATGAAACCATTAATCACATGTTCTTGGAATGTAGGATCGTGAAAGAAATTTGGTAGTCCTTACTATAGGAAATATCTTGCAAGGTTTAGTGGCCAAACTCAATCAAGACTCTCATGGGAAACTGGAAAAGTCATTATCAGGGATCTTTTAAAAATAATCCAATCCTTGGATGTATTTGGGTGGCTCTCCCCAAATTCACCTACTAGCAGATTTAGTTGGATAGAAATAGGAATGTTTTTGTTGGCACAGGGGCAGACCCAGGGTTCAACGCTTCAACAACGCACCAACAAAACCCTAACTACCACCCCTTTCGGCAACACCCGTGAAGCAGATAAAGTATCACCTGAGGTAGAGGCAAGGGGGGTTGTAGGACTGGGGTGTCTACAACCTAGTTGGGACACAGATCTGTGATCACAAACACTTAACAGAGCACTTAGCCAACAATATGCATTAAGTTATGATCCTTATTCACATCGCATATTAAACCTTAAATACGTAGCAACACAGTAAAGAGAATATCACGCACTTCCAATTTCTTAGCACATATCATTGACTCAGATCTAACATTCATTCACATCATAAAGCACTAAGAATTCATAGATCTATCTACCATACATCAAGAACATAGTACTAAGCAAATAGATACATAAACATCATGAACAACATTGCACAAAGCACAATAACACATGATATACATGGTTCACCCCAGTGTGGGCCTATGTCCATCATATCTTCTTCTTCTTTATTAGTCTCCTTCAATATTCTTACAGGCACCAAGCCACAGAGATCACTCTACACTGGACAGGTGACCTATGCACAGCGCACTAGATCCACCTTCCTCAAAATCAGGCCATGACACAAATATTTACATAGTATGCGCACAAAGAACTTACAAAACGCTTGCACTTAGCTCTGCAAGCCTTAACTCATTCGTGCACAAATCCAACTAGCCATGCACTAAGCCAATCAATGACTAGTAACTACTTCTTACATCACCTAACTACTTATTTATACATTACAAAAAGGGGCCCAAGCATGGGTAAACCCATGGGATGACATCCCATACCCATTACATAAACCCTAGAACCCAAAAATCCCTCAAAAATGGGAGAGATCCCACGATCTCCTCTTCGCCCAGGCACTCCGTCTTCGACTAGCCTATCGAAGTCCCAAAAATGGTCAAAAACGACCAATGTTTCCTCAAAACTTGGTCGAGGGCCAACATGCCCCCAACACTCACCTATGACTCATCCCAAGTCACTCATTCCCGAAAAATATTTCTTCAAAGGCTTCTAGCTGTCTCAATTTGTTGCTTCGCCAGAGCCTCCTGGTCGGGGAACTCCTGAATTACTTGCTCGGTGACAGGAGTTGTTCCACTATTGCGATCACCTATTCCAACTGTGAACCTTGTCCCTCAATCTCTTAAAAAAGTGTGTAGGCTTCATCCTACACCGACTGGAGTCTCTGTGTCACCTCCATAACTCTATGTTGGATGGCAGTGACCTGTTGTTGGACTGAACGGTTCTCCTGCGACCTCTTCATCTTCTCCACTGCAATAAGCAACTTCATCTGTGCTTTCACTGTATATGTCTGCTGCTTCACCTCCTAGAGTTGTGCCTCCAATGTCCTCATCTCTGGGTCTTCTACAAGTAACTCATAGGTCTATGCACTTCGAGCACTTAGTTTCTTACATTCTGAATCCAACTCCCTGATTCTTTCTACTGCGATCCTGACAGTTTTTTCCCTCTGATCCCTTACTTCTTGTGGAATGCTCGGCACTACTTGAAGTTCTAGCTCTACTACTCTTGCTTGAAGTTGTTGAATGGCCTTAGCGAGCTTCCCCACTTTTCTCTCAGTTGTCTCTTCTTCCATCTGGGCCAAGCCTGGTACAGAGCAAAGTTCTCTAGTCACTGCCTCTCTAACCCCAATCTGCTCCATGAGCAGCTGGTGTTTCTCCTTCTAGATTTTCTCTCTGTCCTCCTCGAACTTCACTCTAATGTCATCTTTCTCTTTCTCCACAACCCGAAGTTTCTCTAAGACCTCCTCCTTTTCTTACTTCAAGGCCTTTGTGGCCTATTCCTTTTCTTATTGGACTCAAAGAAGGTGAGCCTCTGTTGCATATTCTATCCTTCACAACTGGGTGGGTTCATCCCCCAATTCTACACCTTCTGATGACGACGATGAAGTAGACATTATGTGGCTTGAACATATAGATTGTTGTATCCCCTTCAGTTTCACCTCAATTCTGTCATACATTGTCGCCTGCTTTACTTCATGTCACTGCAAGATATCCTCTGAAGCATCTTCTAAAGCTACGATGATGAGATCGACATCATCCACTGTGAGGACATTCTTAGACTGAGGCTTGTTGGTGCAAGATTTCTTCCTTGCCAAAGGTTTCTCCAGGGAAACCTTCCTCTTCTGTGACTCTTCTGTTGTGGTGAGAGGATCCTTTGGTGATGTCACTTCTCCTTTTTCTTGCTTGTCTTCTTCCCCTTCCTCCTCTTGGTTTACTGCATCGCCTCCTCCTCCTATAGGTGAGTTAGACGCAGTTTCCTCCGATGAATTGTCCTTCTCCTCATTGTCTGTGTCCTTCACTTTCTCCTTCTTCTTATTTTTCTTAGTGCTTCTCTATCCATCATACTCATTCCAGGTGACTAAAGTACTTCCGATTATATCAGGGTTGAAAAGTTATGCATCTTCATTCAATACAAGGAATTTGGCTGGCCATTCCTTGGTTATCTCCTCCATGTCTTCATCAGTCAATTTATTGTAAGACTGCAGGTCCTCTGTACTTTTGTCCCTGCATGCAGTGATGTAGATGAAGTGTCGGTCTGCATGGAACTTCACTAGTGGTATGTATGTGTGCAAGGTGTTGGGGGTCATTCAGGGGAATGACTCAATGGAGTGTGTCAGCTATAGGTAGTTAGAATGGAACATTGCATTTGATTGCCACTACTTTGCCATATCACTCGTATACCACAAGGTGGTGAACCTCATGGCCAATGGTTCTGACGGCTCGACTTCCGAGAATGTCGCTCCCTCCGGCATCTCCCAAGTGACAAATGCAATGAGAATCAATAACCAACTGAAGTGAAATTTGTAGCCTTGGTCCTGCGCTTCGCGACAATCCTTCTCCAACTCATTGACGAGGTAGCTTGCCCATTTCATCTGCATCCCTTCAACACACTTCCCTGCAAGTTCAACTATGAACCCTGTGACCTACATAGGATAGTTCTTTTTTATGATCTTGCAAGCTATCAGTTGACAAGATAGGTGCATTGCGCCATCCTGGATGGAGGCTACCTTGTAGCCTCACTTCCCCTTCTCCACATCACCATACTCCTCCTTGATGTGTTGGACCAGAGAGAGGTCTGATGTCTTTCCTGGGTAGAATTGGTGAGGGTCTGGTCCTTGCATGCTCAGTCCAGTGATCAGGTGGATCAACATCGGATCCACAGTCACGCGCCTATATAACCATAGGTAACCTCCATGGTAGCATGACAGGAGGAGTTTATTGCATGCGTTAACCTCCTAATGTCTGTCGAAGTGGGGTATCTTCATGACGTTCAGGATCGTCGATCTCGCAATCTCCTTAATCCATGGCCAAGGAACTATCTTTGGCTTCTTCCCAGTCGTCTTTGTCAGGTACCTATGCGGTGCGAGCATCGCATAGTTCTTTTGATCTCCAAGGTTAAAATCATTTATCTTAAGAGTTGGGATCAGTCCCAACTGTGGTCCGACTGCGAGTATCCCCTTCGGGAGGTATGCAGTGATCAGCGTGTACTCAAAGTCACGTGTGATGTTCTCATGACTAACCATGCCATCCAAAGGAAGTATGTAGTCAGGCAAGACCGACGTGATTTTCTTCACATTCACCAGATCGTCGTGGTGCTTGCTTCTTTTCTTAGCCGCGGTTAGGGACATAGATCGACATCTAGTCGAGGGGGATGCTTGCAATCCACCCGTCGACGATGTCTGTATTCCTCCAAACATGAATTTCTCAGCCATGAGGTCGATCAAGATCTCTTCTACAGATTTCTCTACTGTTCTAAGGTCGCCTGACATGCACACTCTTAATCAAATAATTCAGGCAGGCGAATGGAAACTCAAGGTAATCGAATCAATGGCGAGGTCTATACAGTACAGCGTGGTATGCGATCAATTATCTGTTAGCTCGAATATCTCAGTTTGAAAAAGTGGCCTCAGTGCAGTATTCGACAGATTAAATAAGCAACATCATAACAGATTCCTTCAATGGGTCGAAATGCCTTAATCAATGTGAAACCATATATTATGGCACGGTCTCAATAGTCCAATGGCGATATTTCTCGAAATAACTGTGCTTCTAGCCATTCCAGAGCATCATTCTAATGGTTGAGATGCCTCCAATGGTCATATATCTTCGTCTTGGCGAAGTACCATTCTGCGCTATTATGTTATTCCGGCGAGGTTCAAGTTCTGCAAGCCTACCTTCTGCGAAGTCTTTTATGGAACTTCCTCTAGTTTTTCTAACTTTGCTTTCTTCTTGTTGAGATTTATTTCTTGCTTCCCTGTGATCTGAGTCTCTAGGTTCCTCTTTCCATTTTTATTCTTATCTTCTCCTAGTAAGGTGACTTCACGCTGCTGAGGGTCTTTCAAAGGATTCGAGTGTAATACCTTTGTTCTTATTATTTCCAAGGTGGGTTCTCTTCTCTCATGCATGGACAAGTTCTTTAAACTTTCTTATGTCCTTTCAATCTCAACAGCTAATTCTCTGGTCCTCTGTTGCTTCTAATTATCCTCTTGTTCTGTTATTAGTCGCGCTATTTTCTTGGCGATGAAGTCCCTTAATTCTTGATTTTTCTGT
Source organism: Picea sitchensis (assembly GCA_010110895.2). Classification (NCBI taxonomy): domain Eukaryota; kingdom Viridiplantae; phylum Streptophyta; class Pinopsida; order Pinales; family Pinaceae; genus Picea; species Picea sitchensis. The sequence continues at coordinate 17,034 of SNQJ01S0035031.1, forward strand.
TCTATAGCTTCCTCCTTTTCTTTCCTTCGGATCTGGTCTTTATCAATCCAGGCCTTTCCTAACAAGAGTGAAAAATAAGTGTTGTTCTCAACAAACTTAATGACTTCAAATTCTTCTTCGGTCGATGCTCCATGAGCCATCATAGGTACATTAGTAACTCTTCCACATAGGGTTATCATTTTTACTCTAAACAATCATGTTCTTCCCAATGAAGGAATCATGTCAGGCTTTCCCAAAATTTCCCAAGTGCTTTATGACATAATATTCACATGTGTTTCCTAATCCAAAACACAGTCTATGTCGAAGTCTCCTATTCTTGTTTATATGCACAGCTTTTCCTTTAATATCTCTCGTAAACTGATGTCTCTGTGATCATTCAATGTTTCTTTCATATGTAATAATAGAGTCTCTGATTCTTTCTGATTCTCTAAGATATCCTTAGTCTCTTGACCTTCTTCAAAATTTTCTTGTCTCATATTCATCTTTTTGACTTTAGCAATCATTCTTGGAAAATCCAAAACCTCATGACCACCAGCTTACAACAAAGACAAATAGGACCTATACTAGGGCATTCCTTAGCAAGATGTCCCAGTCTTCTGCAGTTATAACACATTGTCAATCCTCTTTTCCTTTTAAATGATCCCCAACATTTCTTGTACTGCAGACTGGGATCACAATGATGGACCTGTAAAAAAATCTTTCTAGCTTCCTGCATCCTCTCGCTAGTCCAAAATTTCTTTCTATGCATAGGAATAACATATCTTTCACTATCTCTATCAAATTTATTCAGATAAAATCTTCCTTCTTCTAACTGTGCTCTAGTTTCCATTCTAGGAAAAAAACTATCAAACATACCTACATTCATACTTCTGAAGAATTTTTTTTCACTTATATTACCTTTATCAGAGCACAAAGATTTAATATCTTACCTCTTTTCTTCAGATATGGTTCCTTTCTTAGCACAGAGCTTCTCAAGTCAAGTAGAATATTGCACAATACATCAACAGATCTACACACAGAACTTTCTCTTTTCTTCAGTTCCCAGTAATCATAGTTTCAGTTCCCGGAAACAAAACCATTTGTTGGCACAGGAGATGACCCAGGGTTCAACGCTTCAACAACGCACCAACAAAAACCTAACTACCAGCCCTTTCGGCAACACCTACGAATCAGATTAAGTCTCACCTGAGGTAGAGGCAAGGGGGGTTGTAGGACTCAGGTGTCTACAACCTATCTAGGACACATATATGTGATTACAACACTTAACATAGCACTTAGCCAACAATATGCATTAAGTTATGATCCTTATTCACATCTTTAATTAAACCCTAAATACAAAGCAGCGCAGTAAAGAGTAGATCGCGCACTTCTAATCGCTTAGTACATGGCATTAACTCGGATCTAACATTAATTCACATCATAAATCACTAAGAATTCATAGATCTATCTACCATACATCAAGAACAGAGTACTAAGCAAATAGATACATAAACATCATGAACAACATTGCACAAATCACAATAACATGGGATATACGTGGTTCACCCTAGTGTGGGGCTACATCCACCAACTTTTCTTCTTCTTTATTAGTCTCCTTCAATCTTCTTATAGGCAGCAAGCCACAGAGCTCACTCCGCACTGGACAAGTGACCTATGCACAACGCACTAGATCCACCTTCCTCAAAATCAAGACACGACACAGAGATTTACACAGTCTGCACACAAAGCACTTACAAAACACTTGCACTTATCTCTGCAAGCCTTAACTCATCCATGCACAAAGCCAACTAGCCATGCACTAAGTCGATCAATGACTAGTAACTACTTCTTACATCACCTAGCTACTTATTTATACATTACAAAAAGGGGCCTAAGCATGGGTAAACAAATGGGTCGACATCCCATACTTGTTACATAAACCCTAGAACCCAAAAAGGCCACAAAAATGGGCGATATCCCGCGATCTCCGCTTCGCCTGGGCGCTTCATCTTCGACCAGCTTGTCGAAGTCCCAAAAATGGTCAAACACGACCAATGTTTCCTCAAAACTTGGTCGAGGGCCAACAGTTTTCAACGAAGAAGAGGTAAGATCCAACAAAGTAATGGCACAAATCAAATATCAAATCTTAGAATATCTCAACTCTAGTCACATAAAGATAAATTCCCCGTAGAGTCTGGATACACAAGAACAACGATGGCTAGACAAAGTTCACCTAAATGATCAAATTCAATAGGTTTCTCGATCAAGATCAATTTGGCAGCTTCATATTCCACCCATTGAATTTCAAAAGTGGGTCACTTCTTAGTAGTCACGCATCTTATGTTTCGATGGTGCTTACAAAGGGAACCCTAGGTTGGTAGGTGCGAGAGGGTTCGTTCTTGACCCTAGTGAGGGAATTGAGATAAGATTCACTTGGAGTTTAATGTGCACCAAAAAATATCAAGCAGAATAATATGCTCTCCTTAAAAGAGTTCAATTAGCCAGAGAGGTCCATATTAAACAAATCATCATAATTAGTGACTCTTTGAACACCATACGAAGTATGATTAAAGGAACCCTCCCAAAGGACTCACATCTCTGCAACATAATACAAAAAAATAAGACATGTTTTAGTTGATATCCCTCAAGTTTCCTTCTATCACATTTTGAGGGAGAATAATTGGTTGGTTCACTCTCAAGCCAACCTAGCCACTAGAATCTCAAAAAGGACTATTAATATTAATGGGAGATTATTTCATCATCCAATACCATAATTAATGCAATATCATTCAAATACAATGCATTTCATCCAAGTGTCACACCCACAAAGGAAACAAGTTTTCAAAGCAACGGGGGCCTCCTTCGTCACACATAACATATTAGCAAAGTTATATCCTCATAAATCCATAGTACATACAACACATGAGCGAGGTGGTATTTCTCAATCAAAGTACATTTAAGTTATGTCACTATATTCTATGTTATTTCAGGCATCAACAAATGCGATGAATGCAGGTTCTTCTTCAGTTTTCAGACATTTAATTCACCTGAACACCATCATGAGAATGCATAGATTATCTAGAATGTGCGAGAATTATTCATGTCTGTGTAGGCACGGATTTGAACCCCATGGGAATCGAAGTGCCAACATCCAATCTATATGTGTAGGTGTGGGTGTGGTCTCAGTCTGGCTCGATGAGAAAGGTGGTAATTCACATCTGATTCAGGTGTATAAAGGAAGGCATTGTTTCCCCCTTAGGAATTAGGAAGATAATACTGAAGACGGAGGATTGGAGCAGAATAACCTAGAAATTTTTGTAAAGAAAGGTGTAAGAAACATAATTAGGAGTGTTCCAATAATTGAAGCAAGATCTCCAGATGATTGTTGGATTGGTCTTTCTCCTAGTTGGAAGTTGAGTAGCAGGCGAAAGCATAGTGGTGACATTTTTAACTTCTGGGCATCTGAATTCCTTCGTGCATTTGGGTTAGTGAGGTGCCAAACCTCTCTTCCTCAATGTGCATTGTTCTCTTGTAAGGGAAATCATGGCCCTGTATTTTTTGTATCAGTAGATCCATCTTCCCCAATCATCCTTCTCCGAACACAATGCCTCATAATAGAAGATAGTGGTAGGCTCCAGAGGACCCCCTCAACACTCTGGGGTAAGAACTCCAACAACTTCAAATTGCTCACCAAAATTTTTCCTCTCATGTCTCATATATCCTAGACATTCTCATTCAACATATGACAACTATGTGTCAACAACATGATGTGGTTGATGTTATACGAACACAGGTGGAAAGTTTGAAGATGCAAGTGACACCAGCTCCACAAGAACTTGTTGAGTCTCCTTCCAACAATGGTTCCTCTCAAACATTTGAATAACCTCCTCTTGATATGAACATGCCCACATAGGACAAAAAAATGTATAACAAGATCCTCCAGCCAATCTCTCGCTGGGTATCTAATGTTTTTGAAGTGCATATGC
>SNQJ01S0035031.1:31169-55626 GCA_010110895.2 Picea sitchensis
TTCAATAATAAATTTAATGGAGAAATTAGAAGTGGGTTAACCCTAAAATAAGGAAAGTGGGCAGAGTGACCTAGAAGATGTTTTTAAGGAAGCTACTTGGAGAGTATAAATAAGAGGCAAGGCTCTCTCATTTAAGACACACTTGATAATATTGAATACCTATAGGTTTCTGAGGTAAAAAAAGGATATTTAAGCCGAATTTCTGAGGAAAGTGAAGAAAAGAAGGCCGGAATTCAAGGAAGGATAAATTATTTTGATGATGCTTTCTAAGGTATGTTTTTTTCAGGTCATCTCACCATTTTCGCAATAAATTTTTTTCTAGAATGATTCATACCATGAAATTGTTATTCCATTGAGAAAAAATATCCAAGTATCTGTGTTAAAAACTTCAGCTTGTGGGTCATTGTATTTTTGGAGTTACACTATGTGGAAAATAGGGTTTGTGGCTAGTCCTGAAACTAGTCAAAAATAGGTGTTTCAGGTAAAAACATCATAATTTCTTTATAAAAGATACAAATTTAGTAAGAAAAAATTTGTTGGTTAGAGTATAGTATGTAGTGTGTTATGTAATAGTTTCAGATCAATTCAACAAATATTCTGTGCGGGGCACGCTCTACAAGGTCACTCTCTAGAATAAGACAAAATTCAACAAGGTGTGCCATTTTTGCCATAAATCTTTTTCTGAGATGTTCCAAGTAGTGAAACCTGGATTAATTGCATAAAACACATTGAAGAATAATGTGTATAAGTTTCATATATTTATTCATTATAGGTACAAAGTTATGATTATTTCAATTTAGGGTTGTTGACTAATCCAAAACTAGTCTTGTGAGACTAAAGAAACATTTGATGAAAATGCTAGTCTCTTGTTTGTAAAGTTAAGGAAGGTTTGCAGGTATGTGATCATATACACCAGTTCTATTACAGAGTTACAAATCATATTCGGATGATGAAATTGATGAGGGATTTTGGTTGAGGTACAAATTAGGTACATGGTTGAGACAAGTTGTTGATGAGTTTGCACATGCATGAGGTGTATAGTTGATGATGTTGGTACATATTGATGAGTCATAGTTGATGATTACTTAACACATGATTGGTACATACTTGGTACATGGTTGGTTGCACTTTTTTATGGTACAGGTTTATTACAGATTGTTTGGTACAGGTTGGTGCATGGTTGATGCACTTGTTTATGGTACAGGTTGAGGTACAGGTTGATGCATGGTTTAGGTTTATTGGTACATGTTTACAATGATATATCTCACAGTGATAGTGTGACAGTAGTTCCATCATTCTACTTCTACTTCAGGGCGGTTGGACGGGGCAAGGACAGGTGGTTGTAGCCACCTTCTGGTTGTAACCGGAGAACATAGGGGGTTATAGCCTCCTTCTGGTTGTAGACAGAGAATTTGGGAGTTGGATATTCCCTCAAGTTGTAGCCTGAGAAACTAGGGTGTTGCAACCTCCTTCCAGTTGTAGCTGGAAAACAAATGAAGTTGTTGCTTCCAGTTAATGTAATTCTTCAAGACATATAAGATAAAGCATTATGTGGTTTTCTCCCGATTTGGATTTCAATGTAAAACACTAGTGTACTGTGTATGTGTGTGATTGTTCATTTCTTATTTCTCATTATTGGATAATAATTCTACATTGATATAACACTTGGATTATTTGGAGAAAAAGGATTATAATTACGCTATTATTGATTCACCCCCCCTTTCAGTAATCCAACAATTGGTATCGGAGCAGGTTCCTTTAGAAATCAATTTAACCAATGAAAGGTAGATCATGGAGAGTACTAACTCATATAAAAATGGAATACCACACTTTGATGGACAGAAGTATGCTTTTTGGAGCATAAGGATGAAGACATATATACAAGCACAGGGGTTTGAAATTTGGCAATCAATTGTAGATGAATACACAGTACCAGCAGTTCCACCAACAAATGACAAAGCAATGAAACTTGGTCAAAATAATTCCAAAGCTACAAATGCACTTTTGAATGGTCTCAGTGAAACAATATTCACCAAAGTTGCACATTGTAAATCCGCCAAAGAGATTTTGGACAAGCTTCGAAATATTTATGAAGGAGATACAAAAGTCAAAGAAACAAAACTTCAAACTTACAGAGGTAAGTTTGAACAACTAAAAATGAAGGAAGATGATAATATTGCAGCCTACTTCTTAAGAGTTAATGAAACAGTGAATGCAATCATAGGATTGGGAGAATAAATCGAAGAATCTGTAATTGTTCAAAAGGTACTAAGATCTCTTCCTATGAGATTCAACCCTAAGATATAAACACTAGAAGAAAGATAAGATATGAACTCAATAAGCATGGATGAACTACATGGAATATTCACAGCCTATGAAATGAGAATTGAACAGGAAAATCCAGATGTAAAAGAAGCAGTCTTCAAAGCATCCAAAAGATCAAAGCAAAAGAAAAAGGAACAAGAAGAATATAGCAGCAGTAGGGACGTCTCAGGAGATGATGAATAAGTGGCCAACTTCGTCAAAAGATTAAACAAGGGAACCAATGGTAGGTATAGAGGTAAGCTTCCTTTAATTTGTTTTAATTGTGATGGTATTGGTGATTTTTTTAACAAATGTCCTCATAAGAAAAAGAGAAATGATGAAGGTTACTCAAAAGGAAAACACACATATAAAGGCAAAAGAACTACAAAGAAAGATTTCAAGAAAAACTTATGCATCAAAGAAGACATCTCATCATCAAATGAAGATGAAATGAGTGACAGTGAAACAGGAAGAGTTCTATTCATGGTAGTAAAAGATTCTGACAAAGAAGACTCCAAAGAAGAATATGAAGAAGCTGAAGATGGATATGAAGAAGTCGAAGACAAAATTGAAGAGGCAGAAGTTGACTATCGAGAATAATTAATGTGTGTCATAGAAGTTATCATAAGAGAAAAGAAGAAAAACAATAAACTACAAGTAGAACTAGACAAGAAAAAGGACACTCTAGAACTAAAACAAATGATCACAAGATTGAAGGTTCAAATAGAAGAAGATAAAATAATTGAAGAAGCACTCAAAGACCAACTAGAAGAAAAGGACAAGATCATTGGAAACTTGGAAGCAGAGATTGTCACACTAAGAAAGGATATTCAAAAGAAAAATATGCAGAATAGCTCAAAAGTTATGGATGACATTATCAGCAGTCAAAAATCTCATCTGGACGATGAAAGTTGGTTATGGAATAGAAGAATGGGTCACATGCATTTTGATAACCTTTTCAAAGTCAACAAAAGAGAAGCAGTCATAGAAATGCCCCAGATCACGNAAAGTTGGCTATGGCAGAGAAGAATGGGTCACATGCATTTTGATAACCTTGTCAAAGTCAACAAAAGAGAAGCAGTCAGGGAAATGCCCCAGATCACGAAACCAACCAACACTTTATGCAAGCATTGTCAACAAGGAAAGCAAGCAAAGACCACGTTCAAATCAAAGGAATATTCAACAACAAGACCACTGGAAATTGTGCATACTGATCTAGTTGGACCAACTACAACAAAGGGATTAAAAGGTGAGAGATACTTTATGTTATTAGTTGATTATTATACAAATCTAGTACCTATAATATGTCTCTAATCGATGCGGGTACCTCTCCATGACTAATCATGACACGACATAGGCGATCTGCCACCTCTATCCAGACTCTCCAATATGTCATGCATGGCATGCAGGGTCTATGTACTATAGGATGGTCATTTTCCTCCTCCATCTCCTTATCTTGTTGGGGAGGCTCATCCCCAACATATGTGCCAATATCTGCAAAGAAATAGATAATAATAATAAGATAATTGAAACAAAATTTTACAATAAATTACATGTGCATTAAATAAGACATAAAAATATGCAACTAGATTTATCAAAACATAACGATAATATTACCTCTCTCATATGATGGCTCAAATTCTATAAATAGGATGTTTTAACATTGTCTCCAATCCATCCATGCGTATGGGTACTGTACAATATCAAGGATATTATTATCCTCTCTAGCCAAAAAATCACATACATCCCTAACTATCAAAGTACACGACAACACCAAATGGCCCCTCTTAGGCAACAAATGCCCCCACATGTGCATACACACATCAAACATAGGCCTAGTAGGAAATCTGGGTATACGTGGTTGAGTGGTATGAACCCTCTCAAAAAATAATGTAAGTAACTCTAACGCAAATGGAAAGAATCTCCTCCCATTTTAAATGACACGAAAACAATCCAACGAAAAACAAAACTATCTCAAAAAAAATTGCGCCCACCTAATGAATCGAGGCTTCTGCACTAAACTATATACATAATGCATCAAAGGGAAACTAATGTTCTAACCATCATATCTAGAGTGTGACAGTGTTGAGATAATAAGACATGTGCACCTAACCTCCACTCTATGAAATGAACTCATATGGATCTGACCACCGGGAACATGGAATCCCGAAGGGGAAAGAACGACAGTACTAACATATCTCTGCACATATGCCAGTTGGGTCTCTCCTACAACACCAGGTAGTAGATCAAGGAATTGTGGCCAAAACTCCCTCCTCCTAAACAACCCAGTGATGAAATAAACATCATCCTCCATGGGCTGATACTGCAGATCGAGATCGACCCTGAATGCCTATAACAAAGAAGAGTTCATCTTAAGGGATGTACCCTCCTCATAAAACTTGAGGAGACCAACATCTATCAAAAGGGCACATGTTGATTGTGAATTAGAGCGAATGAACAACTCTCTCCCCCTCTCTCTAGCCTCCCACTCTTGTAAAAATGTGTACATTTTGACCTATTGCTCCTCCTCTCATCATCATCGTCTATGATTCACATACAAAAATTTTTAGGCACATATATATTGATACAATGAATTGAAAGTATAAAAAACACATATAAATAACTTCTATTTAACAAAAACTAAAATTAATTTTTGTTTGTAATAAAATGTAGAAAAGTAATCGATGTGCCTAAAATAGTAACTATGCACAACAAATGGTGCTCTATATAAGACAAACACCACCATGCGATGTTGTTACTGTCATGCACCGGTGCACCACATTTCTTGTCACACCGCCATGTATTTTATTAGTGCATCCCATAAGACGCAATTCTATTTAAATTGTGAAATATTTGGCCCAGTTTCATCCTCTTTACAACACCAATGTGTTTGTTGTACCTAAAGGCACCACTAGGTTAAATTGTTTTATTGTAATTTAAGTGGTGTTGTGTGTTAATATGAATGAATTGGTGATACCGTGTTATTGGAGAACTAGAATTTTGTTTTACGGTGCATTGGGTTGTGTAGAGAATCGGTAATGAGGCATCCAATGAGACACCCCAACATGCCAAGTCATTCAATACTTTTCCCAATGTGGTTGTTTTAACAACACCAATGCATTTGGTTAACAAGGACAGATCGTTATGCTAAAATTTATGGTGCACAAACTTATTGGTGTGCTTGGTTAAAATCAAAGCACTAGTGCGCTAGTTCTACTAGAGAACCAGAATCTTGTTTAGTGGTGTGTTGTCTTTCATAATGCATTGGGGACAGGGCCTCACAAAATATGCACCGCTATGTTTATTTTTTAAAACTTATCGTGATGTTTTTCCTTTAACAACACCGGTGTGTATTGTTAGCTCTTACGCACCAATTCTCCTCATTTATTGTCTCACCACCAAGTGTTGTAGCGATGCATCCCATAAGATACACCGCGTTGATGTATTGGGAAATATTTGACCTGATGTCGTGTTCTTTACAATATCGATGTGTTTGTTGGACCTATGGGCACCGCTAGGTTAAATTGTTTTATTGCAACTTCTATGGTGAGATGTCTTACTATGAACACATCGGTGCTACCATATCATTGGAGAATTATTGGCCCTTAGTTATGGAAGAAAGTGAATATTAAGGAGAAAATACAAAGTATGAACTGCGCAGAAAGCATATTGACTGAGAATGGGTCGAATTGGCCAAAGAAGCAAAAAAGAAGAAGCGAAGTAAGGGAAAGCAAGTCGTTGAACAAGAAGACCAAGGAAGAAATATCAGCAAGGAAGATGGATCGTGGACAACTCAGAAAATAGAAAAATCCACCAACGGATGCAAGGGAGCACCTCGCGAGGAAGAAGGAAAGACATGTTGGTGCAGCCCTAAAAACGCAGTCAAGTTGACCTAGGGTTTTAGACACCTAGGGTTTTTGAATTTAGGGTTTTGGAACCTAGACTTTGATCTAAGGTTTTCTAAGATTCATTGTAATGTATAAATAAGGACCTAGAGGAGAGGAGAGGGGCTCGTCGTTCGTTATTGTTGATTATTTTTGTTATTGAGAGGGAAGCATCGCGAGGTGAGAAAATTCTTGTATTGTAAGATCTTCAGCTGGGTGAGAAGATCAACCCTACAGATGGGTGCACAGGGACGGAAGAGAAAGAGAGAGAAGGAGAGGAAGATATCTACAAGCTAAGTGAGCAGATATAATTGTATTTTTTCACATAATATATCAAGAAACATAGTTATATGGACGTAGCCCCAGGGAGGGGGTGAACCACGTATATCTTGTTGTTTTTTGTGGTTGATGTTGTATTCTTTGTTGTTTTTCATATTTTTATTGTGTTGTTGTGTTAGATCTGAGATATAACTATGCAAAGTAGGTTTAAGCTTGGTAAATAATAACTAGATCTTTGTGTGTTGTTCTTTGGATTCACTTGCATTTCCTCTGGTTGTAGACACATGTGTCCTGCAACCCCCTATTTCTACTTCGAGTGAGACTGCATCTGCTTCGTAGGTGTTGCCAAAAGGGCCAACAGTTAGGGCTTTTTGGTGTGTTGTTAGAGTTAAACCCTGGGTTTGTCCGTGTGCCAACAAATGGTATTGTTGTTAGGACGGGGATCTTCTTGAGGGAATTTCAAGGTGGTTCCTATCGAAGACAAAGATTCAGAAGTGGATAGAAGAAAAAGAAAAGGACTTCGTTGAATCCCAGAACAAGAACCCTAATCTTAGTTCAGAGGATTGGTTGGGAAGGTATATCTTTACTGATATACACGAGATTTTCTTTGGAGGAATTCATAAGGAGATATATGAGTGGTTAGCCAAACTAGAAAATACCCAGTTTAAAGTCAGATCTAGACCACCTATGATTCGGACGTCGGCGCTTATCAAGAAGGTCAAGAGAGTTAATAATGTCATGTCAAAAGTAGTAGATCACTGGTTTGATAGCACCATTGGAGGTTACATTACCAGTTTTGTTATTGACATAGTAGAGTCATATAGCCAAGCAGAGAGATATTTCTTTAATCTTTAAGGGACTGAGAGGAAAAATTTTACACTTTTTGAAGTTGAAGATCATGATGTTATTGCATGAGAAGAATATCTTGAGGATACAGTAGTTGGTTGGATCAAAAATATAATGTTCAAGAACTCAGACAGTGACAACGACAAAGAGGTTGGACATACGTGCAGTGGGAGAACCTTCAAAGAGGTTCCTCTAGTGAACTTGTTTGAGCCAAATCATGAACCACTGGCACAGGATGAAGGGTTCTACATAGGAGAAAAAGAAGAGTTATTGAATGAGGAACACTCAAATTCCGCTAGGGAAGAGGAAGGAAATATTGAAAAACCTCATCGAGAAGAATCTGAAACTTCAGGAACTGCGTCGACCATCGAAGTAAGTACTATTACTCCTCCTGTTGTTTTAGCAGTGTTAAGTAACCAGAGTAGCTAGAGTTATCAGAGCACTCAAAGAGTTGTTACCGGCAGTTCTGTACATAATCAGTCATGAAACCTAGGAAAATCTATGGTAGATGAGATGAGGCTACTTATCTTCAAGGGAGATGGATATGAAGATCCTGATCAACATTGGTTATTATGCTAAGTCGTATGGAGTATCAAGCAAGTCAATAATGAAGCAGTTAAGAGAGATCAGTTTAGTACTACCTTGACAGACCACGCACTGAGTTGGTAACATGAATTTTGTTAAAGGAGTTGCACAACCTAAACCACTAAACGACATCAAGAACGCGTTGAGTGTAGAATTCAAGAAACCCAAGTTGGAGTCACAGTGCATTACAGAACTGAAATAAATCAAGAAGAGAGTAGTTGAACCTATTTGGGAGTTTGATCAGAGGTTTAAGACCTTGACAAGTCGTTTGAGTTTTTAGATCCTAAATGACTAGAACAAGGAATGGTTCATTGTTGCCCTCTTTCCACACATCAGAGTTCCTCTTATGCAACTGAAGGTTGCTTCATAGGCTGAGGCATCGAATATCACCATGAAACTAGAATCAACCCCTATGGGAGAATCCAGCTCAGGTATGAGTCAAATTTTGAGTCAGCTAACTAGATTATATCTGCAGGTCGGAGATATGAAGAAAGATAAGGGATAAGACAAAAGATAAGACATCTGGTGTATCAGATGTAAATCAGAGGGCCATGATAAGGAGCATTGTCCCCTATTTAATGAGTACTTAGCATATGGAGCTTCGATCCCTTTGAAGCAGGTTACTCTACCCTGGTGTGAGGTATGTATAAATATACATCGCCCTGGTGAATGTTATTACATGAAAAAATATGTCCAAACACCTACAAATATTTACTGCACATTCTGTAAATCTATGGGGCATGATGAGAAGGATTGTAGGGCTTATGATATTTTGCATGAAAGGTCAAGAGATACATATAGAATTCAAGGAGAGATGTAGCAGGAAGGAAATACTGCATAGTTTAATTCTGCAGGAAGAGGAAACTTCAATCCTCGTGGTGGATTCAGAGGAAGAGGAAGAGGAGGAGGCATGGGTCGAGGTCGAGGTCAGATCATTTGTTATAACTGTGCACAGCCATGACACTTGGCAAGGGACTGCCAGAACCCTTGTACCACTTCCAGCTACTGCAACTCATTCGAACATGTTATTGAATATTGACCAGTGTTGTTAGCCAAACTTTAGTAAAGATAGGGAGGAAACCAGAAAGTACAACTAATCTCAGCAGAAACTCGCGGAGAGGATCCCAGAGTCATTGTTATCACTCGAGGAAGTGTTTTTACATGAGAAGACCGGGTGACTCCAAGAAAGGCTACAAAAGAATCAAGGGTCAGAAGAGCTGCAGAAAAGACACAAGTGTTTGATCCAAGGAAAGAAAAGAAGACGCTTGAAGAGGCAAAAAGAGAATTTGGAAGAGATTAGGATTCCTCATCAAAGATATAGCCAGAAGTAAGATAGTTTGGAATGCCTCTGGCATTCGATCAGCCAGTCACGCCTGGAGATGGAAAAGAGGTAAGCAATCTTATCAGCTTATTGTATACGTTTATTGAATTGATTAAGGATGAAAGATCCATACAAGAACTACAACACCTAATTAGACAGTATGAGATAGTGAAGGTAGATCCTTTACTGAATAGAGCAGTACACAAAGTATCCAGAAAGAGAAGAACAAACAAGGAACTACACCTTAATGCTCAGATTAGAGATTATGACATAGATTATGTGGTCCTTGACTTGGGATCAGAAGCCAATGTTATGACGAAGAGGACGTGGGCACTGATGGGAAAACCTAAGTTGATTTACTCCCTTATCAAACTTAGGATGGATAATTAGCACACAATAAGTCCCTTTGGAAGACTGGAGCATGTCTCTGTGGACATCAATGGGGTGAGGACGTTTGTAGAATTCGAAGTAATTGATATAGTTGATGATATTTGTCCTTATCCTACGTTGTTAGGAATTGATTGGGATTTCAACAATTTTATTGTGGTTGACTTAAAGAAAAGAAGAATGACATTTGAAGGTGATGGCCTTATGGTCATTGCACCTCTTGATCCTGATGAAGGCCGCAGATACACAGAACCCATCAAAGAAGAAGACTGCACATATGAGCTAGAGAATATATATAAATTGACAACAAGACAACAGGATTACATTAATCCTACAACAGATGGGAATTTAAGCTAGAGAAGTGACAGCGCATGCTCATCAGATTCGAAAGAAGCACTAGAGAAATAGTAGAACAAAATGTATGAATTTTTTTCACAGAGGTGTGCCAGATTCACCAGGGAAGTTCGTTGGATTGGCACAGAAGTAAGTAATCTACCCACATTTGATGGTTTAAACCATTTAGAAACTTTCTTAGTGGAATTTGAAGAAATCGTACCAGCACAACAGCGACTGTTGGCATTGGATGAAGCCTTGAAAGCAACGCCAGCAAGATGGTGGGGAACACATAAGAAGAACATCGTGGAGTGGGTGAAATGTCACACTTTGATGATAGTGTGCTTTTAAAAACAAGCCAAAGGATGTGAAGTTCATTACACAGGTCAGAGTTGTCCGCAGAACCATGTGCGAAGTTGTGAGGAGGCCTGGAGAACCATTCATCAAGAATAGTGGATGCATAAATTCATTAACACTTTGGACACAACACCTATCAATTGGTACCTTCAAGCAGAACTGCATTGCAGGACTGCAGATTGGTGTTGTATGACTTAGAACTTTGTAGCTACATTTTTATTTAAAATCAACATCCAACAGTAGATCAGGATTTACAAGTCGTACAACAGAGAGTCTTTGAGGAGGAACCTAACCTTCCTTTGGATCAAGAGGAAGATGAATGGACTGCACGTCTTCAGAAATTGCAAGGCTTCTACAACATCAATGTTGATGAAGACGATGATCCTAGGAAGGTGAACATCATAGAAACTGAAGGACAGAGAGACATAGAAGGACCAGGAGTCGAACTACCTTTCATTGGACCACCAATTAAAATCAAGAAAGTTAATATTGGGACAAATCAAGCACCTAAGCTGGCAAACATTGGATATTATTGGGATGATGCCACTATTGATAAGATCACAGAATTACTACATGAATATCAGGACTTGTTTCCAAGCAAGTTCACCGATATGAAGGGCATTAAAGGGCCCATGGGAGAAATGAAAATCCCCTTGAAACCAGATGCAAGGCGAGTCAATCAAAGACCCTATAGACTGAATCCCAAATATAAATAGAAAGTAAATATTGAATTAGACAGAATGTTGGAAGCAGGAATCATAGAACCTGTTGAAGAGTCAGAATGGATTAGCCCTATGGTGGTCCAGGATAAGAATACAAGAGAAATCATAAACTTTGTAGATTTAAGAAAGTTGAATGATGCATGATTACATGATCCATTCCCTACACCGTTTAGTGATGAAGTATTATATAATGTGGGAGGACAAGAAGTTTACTCCTTCACAGATGGATTTTCAGGTTATCACCAGATCAAGAATGCTAAAGAAGATCACCATAAGACCACATTTGCAATAGAATGGGGTTATTTCCGTTACATAGTGATGCCTTTTGGATTGAAGAATGCACCATTCATCTTTTCTAGGGTGGTGGTCGAAGCATTCAAGAAATTTTTACATAAAGTTTTGGAAGCATATTTTGATGATTGGACTATTTTTAGCTTATTAAAAGACCATATTGAATGTTTAATATTGATGTTAGATAAATGAAGGCAATGTCATATTGCCCTGAACCTGAAGAAATGTATATTATTTTCACCCTTTGGAGTGTTGCTAGGCTATATTGTGTGTAAACATGGGTTGTTGGTAGATCCTTCCAAGATTGCCATCATTGTCGATCTACCTCCCCCTACTTTTGTTAGACAGTTGCGCACTGCGCTAGGGCATACTGGATACTACAGAAAGTTAATCAAGGGCTATGCACAGATAACAACACCCATGGAAAATATTTTAAACAAATATTTCCAATTCCTATGGTCAAAGGAATGTCAGCAGAGCTTCGACACATTGAAACAAAAAATGGTTATTGCGCCTATTCTGGTTTTCCCGGATTGGAGTAAGTAATTCCATGTGCATGTCGATGCTTCATCTATTGCATTAAGAGCAGTGTTAGCACAACTAGGAGAAGGATATATTGACCACCCATTAGCCTTTTCTAGCAGGAATCTCTCTACAACTGAGACAAATTACACTACCACCGAACAATAAGGTTTAGCCATGGTGTACGCCCTGCAGAAGTTTCGACACTACTTGTTGGGAGGACATTTTAAGATGTTCACTGATCACTCTGTGTTGAAATACCTAGTCAACAAGCCAGTGTTGGGGAGAAGAATATGCATGTGGCTACTGTTATTCCAAGAATATGATTTTGAGATTGTGGTCAAGCCAGGAAGAATGAACAAGGGACCTAACCACTTGTCTAGGTTAGAACATGGAGAGGTACCTACCAGTCTGGAGGATACACTACTAGATGCACAGTTGTTGGCCATCAAGAAGGTTGATGATCACTTTAGCGAGATAGTCCAGTTCCTATTAACAGGAATGGAACCTCGCAAATACACAATCATTCAGAAGAAATAGTCAGTAGTTCGTGTTGCATATTTTTCACTTATAGCTAGACAACTATATAAGATGGGACCTGATGAGATCTTTCAGAGATGTGTTATGGAGACAAAAAGACCACTGATTCTGGAAGAAACACATGAAGGAATCACAATAGGACATTATGCAGGAAAAGAAATAATGCAGAAGGTTCTTAGAGTTGGCCTCTGGTGGCCCACTTTACACAAAGATGCTAAGGATTACTACAGAGCCTGCGATGTATGCCAAAGAGTTGGGAAACCATCCAGAAGGGATGAGATGTCATTAGCACCACAACTAACATTACAGGCATTTGAGAAATGGGCCATTAGTTTTGTGGGACCTATAAACCCACCAGGAAAGTGCACAGGAGCTCGATACATCATCACTATGACAGAATATCTGACCAGATGGGCAGAAGCAAGAACAATTAAGGATTGTAGTGTAGCTACAGCTACGTAGTTCATATTTGAGGACATCATAACAAGGTTTGGATGCCCAAATATCCTCATGAGCGATCAAGGTACACATTTTATTAACAAGACTATTGAAGCCTTGACTCAGGAATTTGAAGTTCATCATCAGAAGAGTACACCATACCATCCACAAGCGAATGGCACAGTCAAAGATTTCAATAAGATCTTGGAGACAATGTTGACGAAGATTTGCAGTGTAAATAGGGATGATTGGGATTTGAGAGTACTCGCAGTGTTATGGGCCTATCGAACCACTTACAAGAAGATGACAATGCAGACTCCCTTTAAGTTGGTTTATGTCTTAGAAGCATTAGTACCTATGGAATATTTAGTTCCTATCTTAAGAACTGCAACATTCACAGATATGGATGACATTAACATTGTTCAAAACAGGCTCGTGCAATTGGTATAACTAGAGGAGGAGAGGTTTATTGCAGGATTTCATCAGTAGGTACAGAAAGAAAGAGAGAAGGTTTACCATGACAGACACATCAAGAGGAAAGCATTCAAGCAAGGAGATCTGGTATTGGTATATGACAGCAAGTTCATGAAGCATCCAGGGAAATTCAGGAGACATTGGCTCGGACCATATGAAGTTTCCTATGTTACAGAAGGTGGAGTTGCGCAGTTGAAGACTCTGAATGGAGAATGGAAGGAAGGTTTGGTAAATGGGAGACAATTGAAATTGTACTATGACAACCAACTGCCTCGCATCTCTCAGTAAAATCAGAAGAAAAAGTGTCTAGGTAGCATGTGCAGTTGGAATTGAGTACCAGACACAGAAAAGACAGTCTACACATAGAGGGGAGGACTGAGCAGGAAGCGCAGGCTGCTCTGTGTAGTATGAAGTCGAAGTCAAATAGAAGGTTCAGTCTTGCAGTGCCTCGGGACGAGTCACAGGTGAGTGTTGGGGTCCTATTGGCCTTTGGTTAGGAAGAAAGTGAAGATTAAGGATAAAATACAAAGTACGAACTGCGCGGAAGACATATTGACTGAGAATGGGTCGAAGTGGCCAAAGAAGTGGAAAAGAAGGAGAAAAGTAAGGGAAAGTGAGCCATTGAATGAGAAGATCAAGGAAAATAGATCAGCAAGGAAGATGGATCGTGGACAACTCAGCAAACGAAAAAATCCACCAACGGATGCAAAGGAGCACCTCGCGGGGAATAAGGAAAGACAGGCTAGCAAATCCCTAAAAATGCGGGTCAAGTTGACCTAGGGTTTTAGACACCTAGGGTTTTGGCATTTAGGGTTTTGTAACCTAGACTTCGATCTAAGGTTGTTTGAGAGTCATTGTAATGTATAAATAAGGACCTAGAGGAGAGGAGAGGGGTTTGTCGTTTGTTATTGTTGATTATTGATGTTATTGAGAGGGAAGCATCGTGAGGTGAGAAAATTCTTGTATTTTAAGATATTCAGTCGGGTGAGAAGATCAAACCCGCAGCTGGGTGTACATGGAGGAGAGAGAAGGAGAGGAAGATATCAGCAAGCTAAGTGCGTAGATAGAACTGTATGTTTTCACATAATATATCAAGAAACATAGTTCTGTGGACGTAGCCCCAGGGAGGGGGTGAACCACATATATCTTGTTGTTTTATGTGGTTGATGTTGTATTCTTTGTTGTTTGTCATATTGTTATTGCGTTGTTGTGTTAAATCTAAGATATAATTGTGCGAAGTAGGTTTAAGCTTTGTAAAGAATAAATAGATATTTGTGTGCTTTTCTTTGGATTCACTTGCATTTCCTCTGGTTGTATACACCTGTGTCCTGCAACTCCCTATTTCTACTTCGAGTGAGACTGCATCTACTCCACAGGTGTTGCTGAAAGGGCCAGTAGTTAGGGCTTGTTGGTGCACTGTTAGAGTTGAACCCTAGGTCTGCCCTTGTGCCAACAAGAATCAATGTTTCATATAGTGGTGCATTATGAATCATAGAGAATCGGTAATGAGGCATCCAACGACACACCCCTCTATGCCAATTCAGTGAATATTTTTCCCCGTGCGGTTCTGTTAACATTACCGATGCATTTGGTTAAAATGGTTGCATCACTAAATTAAATTTTATGAGTTGTAAACATAGCGGTGCACTTAATTAAATTGAATTCACCGGTGCTCCAATGTTCCAAGAGCACAAACATTTTTTTTAGTGAGCATTGTCCTTTATAACGTACCATGTGCAGGGCGTCACAAATGATGCATTGGTTGAGGGGTATCACAAAAAAGGCACCACTTCGTTTATTAAATTTATCGTGATTCTCTTCCATGAACAAAACCGATGTATACATTTATTTTAGATGCACTAGTGGTGGTGCATACTGTGAATTTAGCATAGGATGCACTGCTTAGGGGAGAACCAAAGCGTTCAAGCGCACTGCGCATAATTGGAAAAAAAGATTGAAAAATGGCCAAATTGCAAGATAAATTCAAATTTTAATTGATGAAAATGAAAATAGGAAGGTAATAAACAATTTACTTGGACTCTTATGTCTGAAGGATTCATGGTTCCACCATTGAGAGAAAATGAAAATTTGTGGTAATTTCCAAATTTTGGAAATGTGTGGAACCTACCAATGGAGCTATGCAACTAGTTGTAGAGCACCAGAATTAGTGTGTCTTTGGGAGAGTGAGCATCGGTGCTTGCTTGAGAGTTTGGAAGCATGGGATGAATTGTAACAATGAAAATCGGTTTGGTAATTTTTTTTATTTACCCTACCATGGTGCACCTGAAGACAATGATACGCAGTGGGTCGTAAGATTTAACGACATTGATGTGCTTTGACTAGTGCTTGTTATTTTTATTATAACTTATGACAATGATTTTGAACATTTAAGAACCAAGGAATTAATTTTTGTGTGCGCACCGGTGTGTATGTACCTTACATATGCACCGGTAAAAAACCTCCACACAAACCTCCAGTTTCCCACCTCCGCTATAAATAAAGAAGGGATAATTTTTTGGGGGAAGTTTTGTAAAAACCTCTGCTAGAAGGTGTTCTCTTTGTAGTGTGTGATAATATTTTTAATGGTGTCAATATTCTAAATATTGACCTACTCTTATATCTCCAATGATTTAGATGAGACTTAGAATATTTATGCCATCATGTCTTAAGTTGTATGTGACTTTGGTTGTAGTTTGAATAAATCATAGGAATCCTCTTTTCTTTCATTGTAATTGTCTTGTGGCTCTCATTGTAGTTGTCTTGTGCTTATACATGAGTGATCTGAAAATGGATCTAAAATAATTGATCCTTCAATTATTGTATAAAGGTTGAGTACTATGTTCTTTTTAAAAGGATGATTCCAACATTTGAAACAAGACAATGAAGAACAAAGGAAAAAGCTTTCAGCTTGGCCCCACAAGAAGATGAATTGATTGGCATTCCAAGGCAACACTATAATAAAGGAACCACCTTTCTTGTTGTGAAAATTAATTAGAATTGATTTCAAGGGTAAATGGCTCCAACATAGAAATGGATTCCAGAATGAAGGATGGAGCAATAAGCCTAAGGGCCTAAGTGACTAGTTTCAATTTGGGAGGATTGTAGAGATAGTAACAAATATAGAGGTTGGTACTGTAAATTGAAATTGGAAAAAAATTGGTATTTCTTACCCATGGTCAAGAAGATAAGCGCATATCATTGCAAATTATCTCAAATATTGTAGAAGGAGAATCAAAACACTTGAGAATGAGTGTCTCCCCCTCACATGTATTCCTCTTTTATTTAAAAGAGTCAAAGCGTCATTATTTGTTGGTTTTCTCCTTTTGTTTTCTAGTGTAATCTCTATTGTTCAATGTGTTTAATTGTTTTGTGAATGTTATTCTTTGTATGTTTGTTCTAGTTTTTGTGGTAATTACTCCCACAACATTAAAATCAATTCCATAGCATTATTGGCTAGCATCTATAGCCCAATATTCCAATTTCTAGATCATTGGAGTTAATTCATTTGTGTGTTTGGTGTGTAAATCATATGTACATCACCAAATTGCATAATGCACTCACTACATAGAACATTCAAACTACCCATAGCTCTATTCCACCTTAAATTGAATCATTAGTAGTACCTATAGCACTCAAATCACATGGTTTGGATCATTTATTGGTTTTCACGGACAATTAGTTGTTTGTTAGATCATTGGTGTTGTTGCTAACTAAGTCAAGTAGTAATCAATGGGCTCTTAATGCCTACAGGTTGAGTAATTTCTCTTTTATATTGGGATTTTTAATCCTTAACTGATAGGCAAGATTATTTTTCCCTACTCTCAAAACACGACATCTTCCTACAATGCTTGTGTGGTCTGTCCAAACCTCATATAGCAATTTGAATATAAGACTTTTATTGTGCTTTGTTAATTACATACAATCAACCTTTTATAAATGAGGGCATACACATATTTTATGTCTTGTGGGTAGTGATAAAAATTAAAACAAAAGAGTGTGGGGGGTATTATTCACCATCCCAGAGGAAATATAGTGGATTTTTATGCTTGGGGCCTACACAACGTCTATAACAACGTCATCAAGGCCTATGATCTATGGGTAGGTCTCGGACTTGCTAGAGACTTGGGAATCCTTAATCTTACCATATTGATGTATTCAATGATGGTGATTACAAGAATGATCAAAAGGCATATTACTGAAAGCAATATCATCATTGTCATCATGGTCCGCACACTTGCCATTTTATATGAATTTGAGGAATACTACATTCATATTATAAAGCGTGAGCATAATTTTTATGTTGATCGGTGGGATAAAGAAGGAACTTACTTAGAAGAAGGTATAGAAAACATCAATGGGACTAGAAGGCCCCTCCTGCTTCCTTAAATCACATGGGAAATGATTTTAAAATATTAAACAAGCGGTAAAGTTTGGGAAATATAGATCATGTGTTTAATAAGCCTTCACATCCGACCGACAACAATACAGTCAGCCACATTATTTGAATTTCTGTGAAGTCAAGTGCATTCACAAGGGCTCTCTCTCAGGGATGTGCGAAGCAATTTCCATTAGTGCAATGGCTCTGGTCTTGATATTTCTTCCCTGCGAGATTTCAAGATATCTTGCAATTGGAGCCTGTACATTTCAGATGGTTTTAGCTCTCTGTTGGTGACAATTTGGTATCTATTCAGCCTCCTTTTGAAATCCGGGTTTTCAATTTTATTATTTGGTCTCCCCAAATTCAAATCCTCTTATCATTGTAAATTTTAATCTTGCTTTCGTGGATTCCTTTTGTCTTAGAAAAGGGATTGTTAAATGATTATGGTCTGTTTGTTTCAATTCTTCTTCCTTTGTCTCTGTTGTAAAAATTGGAAATCATATTGTTGGTGGGTCAAGCCTTGGTTGCATCGTCCATGTCATTTCGAGTGGTTTTAGCTCTCAGCTAATGAAAATTTGGCATCTATCTAGCCCCTTTTTGGAATCCAGATTTTCAACTTTCTTATATTTTCCCAGGCTTAATACCTCTATCTTTTTAAAATATAATCTCACTCCAGCAGACTTAACTCTTCCCGGAGGTAACATTCTTAAAGGTTTATGGTTTCTTTGTTTTGGGCTTTCTCTTTTTGACGTTGTTGACAATACTAGAAGTGGTATTGTTGGGGATCAAGCCCTATTTTTCTTCCTTCAACTTACCTCCTTGCTAGTAGTAAAAGTTGTGGGTGGTGGTTTATCTGGTTTGTGGGTCTGGAAAATATGGATCCATCTTGGAGTGACATCAAGCACATTCTTAGACAACATGAAGAAACAGCAAAAGTTAATAGTTATGGGCTTCAACAAGTTTTAGGTAATGTGGGGGATCTGGATCAATTTGTAGCTTCTCCCAATGCATAGACAATTTGGAGGTGGAATGCCAACAATTAATATTTTTGGTTCTTCCTCAACACTCCCAATTAGCATCAATTAAGCAAGAGTCTTCAATTTCTCGCCAAGGAAACTCGCAAGATGAGCAAATAGGTTGTGAAGCAGTTCCAATGGACATCAAAGAAAATACCTCAATTTGAGGGGGGAGTGCAAGAAGTTCCTGATAATGTATCTGCTCATCGGTAATGTTTTTTAGATTTAATTTTTTCTGGGCCAATATGTAAAGGAAATTTGCAGTTAGACTGCATGGAAATATCCTAGGAAGATCTATGCAATTTTCTAATTGATAGCAATAGGATATTGTTTAGGTAGTGAGCCAATTTTTGCAAATTTTGTAAATCTTTTTGAGCTTGTTGATTCGCTCTAGTGCAGTCCTTATATAATATAAAGCTTTAGTTCCAGTTAAAAAAAAAACAATGACAACAAAATAGTGATGTATCTTTATTATTGTTTGTATATAGATCTTGAATTGGAAGTGTTGATTACTTGATTATATAATGGGTGGGTATATGTGATGTTGATAAAAGTTTTGAGTTTCACTAGTTAAATTTTTAAAGTATATATTATTATTGGCCATTAAAATAGAGTGCACTTGAATCTTCTATTGGACATTGGCTTTGGCACAAGCAAGTAGAGGGAGCAATGAAACCAAATCAGAAACAAATCCATTCATGCATTTTGGTTAATAGAAAGTAGAGAAGATTCAACTCATCCTAATTGTAATTGCAGAGACATTACATTTTAATTCCACAATGAAGATCCATGTTGGCAAGATGGATGAGCTATAGGAATATCGTTTGCAAGTCAATTATGTAACTAGTCATAGCCATGCTCTCAACGGGGGAAAGACCAACTTCTATGAGGAGTATAGAATAGGGCATATTTCTTTTAATTTTAAGATCATAAATTATAAATGATTCTAGATTTGCTCAATCTTCCTCTATAATTCGCTAGAGAAGTTGCATCCTCAAAATTCACACCCATATAAGATAACATGAGTGACAATAGCCTCAAATAGGAGTTTGTTTTTTCCCACAACCAGAACTCCAATGATTTGTAGTTTTTTTTCAAGACCAAAATAGGCTTTCCACCCTTCATTAATCCTTTTCTAAATGTTGTAGTTCCAGTTAAGCTTGTGATGAAGGTAGACTCTAAGATATTTGTATGAAGTAACTTCATCTAAGTTGTTTTTGTACACAAAATTAGCATAAGCAATATTTTTGGAATTGAATATCATAGCCTTTATTTTGTCAAGAATACCTATGCTAAAACAAAAATCCTTGAGAATTCTCAGTTACTTGTCAAGATCAAAGGGACACTTTCCATAAGAACAATGTTATCAACATAAAGAAGAAGTATGAAGATTATTCCAACTAAAGTAAAGCTATCACAACATGATTCTTCCAAACATTCCTTTAACTTGTCAATGCAAATGCCAAAAAGGGTAGAGGATAGGGAACAACCATGAGTAACTCCTATATTACAATTAATGTTTTTCAACCAGTCCTCATTTTTCGTTAACTTAGCGATAACATTATCTTACAACATTATTGCAACAACTCTCAACTCAAAAGGAACCTTTAACACTTCTAATTGATTCCAAAGGTCATTTCTAGGATCTGTGTCAAAATATTTCCAAAATTCAATGAAGAAACACAAGAGATTGGTTTTATTATTAGCACATTCCTCTACAATGATCCTCAACATAACTAGGTGGTCCACAATTGAACGATATCTTTTAAAACCGACCTAACCTTTAGCCTTTTTTCTATACCATACACTAATCTTCTTTTCTAGAATAATTCCATATAATTTGGTTAAAAGAAAATATACCCCGATAGATGAGTAGAGGGAAAGCCCTGATGTTATGAGTAGTGGCATGGGTCACCGATGCCACTACTTGTAACATCAAGGCTCTCCCTCTACTCATCTACTGGGGTACCTGGCTGGATAGAAACTCTTCAATTTTTCATGATAAACCTATCCCCTGGAGGTCATTGCAGCTCAATGTCTTATTATCCTAGCTCACTTTCCTTAGGAAAAAGGGAGGGTGGCAAGTAGGACAATACAAGAGGAACTAGTGGAATGCTCCAGGCCCTGGTATTTTTTTTATGGTGCCTCACAAAAAATAAATCAGTCATATGGTGGAGGAGTTATCCTGCATTTATTTGATCATGTTTGCTACAAAGTAAAAATGGGATTGGGCCTAGGCACAAACAATTTCGCAGAACTGGTATCCCTTAAATTACTCTAACTTTTTGCAAAGGAAAATAATGTTAATTCTTTACAGATTTTTGGAGACTCTCTCAATGTTATAAATTGGGTCTGGAAATCCCAGTAGTGTCACAATATCCACTTGCTTCCCATCCTTGAAGAAGTTCAAAGACTTGTTCCTTCCTTTGACACTCTTGATGTTCATCGTGTCTTCAGGGAAAGGAATATGGTATCATATCATATCTCAATAGAAGCAGTTCAATTGGGACATGGGCAATGGTTGATCGTTGAAGACAATAGATGAACAAATTATGAGTTCTACCATATACCTTTTATATAGGAGAAGCACCAAAACTAAGTTTCAGCCTCATACCAATTCTCTATATTAGCACTCTTTTTTCCACATATATTATAGTAGACACATGTGACCCTTGGATGTATCATCTATAGTGCGTTCTTTATGACCAGCGTCTACATGCCAGATTCTTTTTGTAAAAAAATTATGTAATTAGCAGGATATATCTAGAACGTTTTATGTATTTTAGTCAGAGAATGTAATTATGCATAGCTCTCTCTTTTAAACACTTTTTTGGACTTTTGTGCTAAGGCAATATCACTACAAAAGTTTCTACAACAAAATACATGGGGACATGTATCTTCAAAATGTAATTTTCTTTTGTTGAAGAAATAAAATTACACTTTTTTATGAGAAAACAAATTTGGTTAAAAGAGGGTTAATCATAATGGTCCTTGTTGGTACAGGGGCAGACTCAGGGTTCAGATCTAACAATGCACCAACAAGCCCTAACTACTGGCCCTTTCGGAAACACCTGCGAAGAAGATGTAGTCTCACCTGAAATAGCAATAGGGGGTTGCAGGACACATGTGTCTACAACCAGAGGAAATACAAAGTGGATCCAAGGCAATAACACACGACAACCTAGTTATTCTGTATCTCCTTTAAGCCTACTGCACGAGCTATATATCAGATCCAACACAATGATGCAATAACAAAATAATAGAAGGAAAAAGAACACAACATCAATCACATAGAAAAACAAGATATGCGTGGTTCACCCTCTCCGTAGGGCTACATCCATAGAATTGTGTTTCTTGATATTATGGGAAAACATACAGTTCTATCTATGCTCTTAGCTTGCATATCTCTCTCCCTTTCTCTCTCTTTCTCTCCCCTCCCTGTGCACTCAGCTGCAGGGTTGATATTTACACCCAGCTGAAGATCTTACAACACCAGAGGTCCCTCACACACAACACTTCTCTCCCTTACAACAATAATCACTCGATATCACAACACAACTCTAGCCAATAACGAACAATGACCCACCTTGAATNGAACCTTTCCTCCCTCCTCTCAATATTTATTTATACATTACAATGACTCTCAAACAACCTTAGGTCTAAACCTAGGTGTCAAAAAACTAAATACCAAAACCCTAGGTCCACTTTGACCCGCGTTTTCTGGGCTTCACCGGCCTATCTGTCCATATTTTCCGCAAGGTGCTCCAAAGCATCCATTGGTGTCTTTTTTCGCTTGTTGAGTTGTCCACAATCTGTCCTCCTTGTTTATCTGTTCTCCTTGATATTCTCGTCCAACGGCTTGTTTTCCCTTACTTCTCTCCTTCTTTTCTGCTTCTTTGACCACTTTGATCCAATCTCAGTCAATGTGTCTTCCGTATAGTTCGCACTTCATCTTTTCTTTTCCTTTTTCTTTGATTTCTTTCTTAATCCATACCCAAGGGCCAAAACGCCCCCAACACTCACCTGCGACTCATCCCGAGGCATTGTAGGTCTGAACCTTTTATTTTACTTCGACTTCAGACTACGCAGAGCAGCCTATGATTTCTTCTCTGTCCCTCCCCACTATGTGCAAACTGTTTTTCTATGTCTGGTACCCAGTTTCAACTGCACCTGGTACCTAGACCCTTCTCCTTCTTCTTTTAATGAGAGTTTTGAGGCAGTTGGTTGTCATAGTACAATTTCAATCGACTTCCATTCACTAAACTTTCCTTCCATTCTCTATTCAAGGTCTTCAACTGCGCAGCTACTCCTTCTGTAACATAGGCCACCTCATATGGCCCCAACCAATGTGTCTTGAACTTCCCTAGATGCTTCATGAACTTGTTGTCATATAACAATACCAGATCTCCTTGCTTAAAGGCTTTCTTCTTGATGTGTCTGTCATGGTAAGCCTTTTCTTATTCCTTTTGTACCTGTTGATGGAATCCTGCAATAAATCTGTATTCCTCTAGTTCTACCAACTGCGCAAGCCTGTTTTGAACAACGCCAGTGTCATCCATATCTGTAAATGTTGCAATTCTTAAGCTAGGAACTAAATATTCCATAGGTACTACTACTTCTAAACCATAAACCAACTTAAAGGGAGTCTGCATTGTCATCTTCTTGCAAGTGGTTCTATAGGCCCATAACACTGTTGGTACTCTCAAATCCCAATCATTTATGTTCATACTGCAAATATTCGTCAGCTTTGTCTCCAAGATCTTGTTGAAAGATTCAACTGTACCATTCACTTGAGGATGGTATGGAGTGCTCTTCTGGTGGTGCTCTTCTTATTAATAAAATGTTTACCTTGATCGCTCATAAGGATCTTCAGGCATCCAAACCTGGTTATGATATCATCAAATATGAATTGTGCAGTTGTAGTTGCACTAGAGTCCTTAACTGCTCTTGTTTCTTCCCATCTGGTCAAATACTCTATCGCAGTGATTATGTACCAAGCTCCTGTGCGCTCTCCTGGTGGGTTGATAGGTCCCACGAAATCAATGGCCCATTTCTCAAATTCCTGTAAGGTTAGCTGGGGTGCTAAAGGCATCTCATCCCTTCTAGAAGGTTTCCCAACTCTTTGGCATACATCTCAAGCTCTGTAGTATTCCTTAGCGTCTTTGTGTAAAGTGGGCCACCAGAGGCCAGCTCTAAGAACCTTTCGCATTGTTTCTTTTCCTACATAGTGTCCTCCTGCGATGCCTTCGTGTGATTCTTCCAGAATCAGTGGTCTTTCTGCCTCCATAACACATCTCCTCAAAATCTCATCAGGTCCCATCTTATATAGTTGTCCAGCTATAAGTGAAAAATCTACAGCACGAACTACTAGTCGTTTCTTCTGAATGATTGTATATTTGTGAGGTGCCATTCCTATAGACAGGAACTGGACTATCTCACCGAAGTGATCATCAAACTTTCTGATGGCCAACAACTGTGCATCTGGTAATGTATCCTCCAAGCTAGTAGGTTACTCTCCATGTCCTAACCTAGATAAGTGGTCAGGTCCCTTGTTCATTCTCCCTGGCTTGATGACAATATTGAAATCATATTCCTGAAATAATAGAAGCCATATGCATATCCTGTTAAGAACCTGAATAGATCTGCAAATATAATCACCACAAATACTGAATACACAATAGATCCATAAGCAAGATAGAAGAAACCACACTTTATTATTACCAAACCCTTAAGGTAGGGAAACACCATACAATGGATCCTATTATGGAAGGGATCCTCTC
>SNQJ01S0035032.1:0-13323 GCA_010110895.2 Picea sitchensis
TTCGTGCTTCATTTTCTTTATAGGTTCTTTCATCTCTTATTTGATCAACCTTTAAATATCATGAGGCCCCAAGATGTCAATAAACATAGTTCTCCAATCATCATACCCTTTTTCCATTAAAAAAGGACACACTTTTCATCCATGATTCCAAAAATATGTCAAAACCTAACAATCAAATTTTCCAATACATACTAGATTTGAAAGATGTAAACAAAAAAATTACTTTAAAAAAAAAATCATCTCAATTGAACATCATATGACAAAGATATGGCCCTTTGAATTTTCAAAAGTGTGATAAAATTACAAAAAATAATGAAAAAGGCCTAAATTTTTTGTCAATCCTAAAAAATTATGTTTCTTACTATTCAAGTTAGTGCTTCAAGTCTAATATGTGTGCTATAACCTTCTTTTCCAACTTTAGGTTAAAAAATTAGATTTGGTGAGTTCCAAGGTTAAAATTGAGACTTCAAGTCTTTTCATTCTCTTGTGGGGGTTTGATGATGTCTTAACAATTATTAAGATTTAGGTAAGAAAGGACACACAAGCCTATGTTACATGAATATTCCATGGGCTAATAAAAATTACTTGTAATAAATGCAAATGTTTTTTACAAATTGAAAATATCTAAATTTGTGTCAATTGTTAAGACAAATAGAGCATTCATTTAAAAATACAACCTATTAATTTTCTTGACTTAATCTGAATAATCGTTTTAGAAATCATAATAGCATCAAAATTTTAAGATATTATCTCCAAGAGAGTCCCCAAATACATTTATATAGATAAAGTAGTCCAAGAATTTTTTGTCTCACCACCAAAACCTCACACGGGAGAAGCCATTTTCTTGAGGATCAAATCTTCTTGAAGACAACCTGCAAGCCATCTTATTAGAGAAAGTTTCTCCAATGAAGCTTTGACAATCAAAATTAGGGCAAAGGAGTATAATGCCATTGCTTCATTCCAAAATGATACATAGAAAATTCACCATTTAATTTTGTTTTCTACAACAATAAGAGAAACGCAATGATCCTATTACTAATGCTTAATAAATTTAGTGCAACACAAGTGGAGTAGGTCGTATTTGCCTCATGTGTTAATCATTTTCAACACTAAATTACTGTATATGCTCTAAGGTGCCAAGATTGGATAAATTGAACATTTGTTTAAAAATAATGTTGCAATTGAGTATATGTTTCAAGCATAAGGTTTGATGACTTTAGTTTTTATTGAATCAAGAATGAGACATAAGACTTTTCTATGTTTGAAGCGAATTGACTCTCATGGTGTACTAGAGGGGTTAATCCACATCAATTTCTAAGGAAACAAAAGTGTGGAGCAAAGAAGCTAAGAATATTGGTGTGGGTTGGGAGAGAAGTGATGGTTTTACATATAGAGTTAGAGTGAAGTAGGTAAAGTCATATGCTTCCTTTATGGTTGAATCATATGAAAAGAGGCATGAAATAAGAGTCAATGAAGTTTCTTTCAAACTTGGTATTAATTATCCTATACTTTATGATTGAGGTGGGTGTGTATGTGAGATATTATTTGAGTTACTAGACAACAATGGCTTGATGTCTTCCGTAAGCCTTGGAAAATTGGGATGAAAATGAAGAATATACACGAATTTTAGCACATGATGTTGATCCTAAAAATTAGGAGAGCTTAATGAAATAGTTAAACATGCTTTCACAAAATTGGGACTTGATGGAAAGACTTGATGGAAAATAGCAAGGTATGAAAGTGAATTTGTTTGAGTGTCATGATCTAGTGGCCCTGTGTAGTTTAGTATGCAATAATAATGTTTCTCCAATCAAAGATCATTTTTGTCCTTGTTGCACATGCCATAAAAATTATATACACATGGTTAAAATTAAATTATGAGGATATATTGTTTCGAAGTTTTATGTAATGTCCCCAAAACTATTCTTAGTAAGCTATACACATTTATTAGAAGGTACATCTATGTTTATATATTGTCAATAATTTCTTAATATTATCTTGTTTTAAAAAATTATGAGCTAAATCTTGCTTTGGATTAAAGCAAAGGAGGGGAAGAAAAGTACAAATGATGAAAATGTACATTTTCATACTCAATTCTTGATTATAAATGTAGCTTATTAGTATGTAACTAACTCATAACTAGTGAAACATGTGGTGCCAAGTATAGTTGACGCTTGGATCAATGTCCAAGCTTGTATATTGAGTCTGCCATGTTGGAATTAGAATTGTTTTGAAGATGTTTTAGGAAATTCAAATAATTGCACGAGATCATGACAAGATTCATCCAACTAGAAGGCATTGAGAAAGAAAAAATTGTTCAAATTTGGGATGAGATGGAGAAAATTTAGGTTGCATGAAATCCTAGGGAACGATACCATCATAGAGCCACTGCAATGATATTAACTACAGATAATCAAATGGATCAAAATAAGGCATGATCATCATTTGACATGAGGGAATTTTAAAGATTTAGTAATTATATAAACAAACCTAATATTT
Source organism: Picea sitchensis (assembly GCA_010110895.2). NCBI lineage: Eukaryota > Viridiplantae > Streptophyta > Pinopsida > Pinales > Pinaceae > Picea > Picea sitchensis. Next base: position 2,500 of record SNQJ01S0035032.1, read on the forward strand.
TTATGTGGATCCTGAATAATAATAAATGATGATATTGTGATGACACAAATGAAATTGGATCTTATTCATATGAAATTTGAATAGAAAGTTTAGTGACTAATCATATGCATTAAAATGTCTTATTTATACATTATTTAATATAAAAATTTATATTTATTCTCTATCTCTACAACATCATTCTAATTCAGATTGACCATTACAGAATCCATTGTCATATATCATATTTGAACATTTTTTAATTGTTCAAATATAATGTATAACAGATTGAAAAAATAGCCTAAAAAATCATGTGAAATGCAAACTGCATAGAAATTTGAATTTAGTCACGAATAATATCAAGAAAAAAATTGTATCATTATTTATACAAAGAAACGAATAATTGTTCAAAAGCTTATTCTATAAATTCAAAAAAACAAAGACTAAAATAAATTATATATAAACCCCAAATGTGGACAATTATATATAAACCCCCAAAATAAGGAAAACACTGCTGGTCAAACTTGTTTCTCTAAGGAGTTTCTGAATTGGTTTTTAAAATTGATGCGTGTCTCATATGTGATTGAAAAAACTGATGTTCTTATTATGGGTTACACATGCAGCTTCTGATATTGGTGCTTCTGATATTAGTGTCATTAGTGTTCTTTTTGCACATCAAACCTTATATTTCCATATAATAGGAAATAACTTCTGCAATCAATATGTACATAAACAAGATTGTCTCGTCATATGGAATAATAGAAGCGACATTGCCAGCTCATATGTTGAGTAGGTACTTTGTATAGGCGAGTTTGAGGTTTGTGCAATGTTTGCCAAACTGCTCAAAAAGTTAGCAAGGTCTCTCCTGGGATCATCATTGATTTGGATATGAAAAGTAGTTGCCATATCTATAAAAGTATTATGTGATGTTAATAAGGAATAATATCTAATTTCAGGTAATTACAAATTATTAGATTATATGTTTTAATGGTTTTTTTATAAAAAATTATTAATTTATTATTTTTTTTAAAATAAAATTTTTATAATATTTAATTTTAGATAATTATAATTTATTAGATTATATGTTTTAATGGTTATGTTTGTAAAAATCTATTAGTTCATTATTTTTTAAAATTAGGTATTTTATTTTATAAGTTCATATTATTTTCTTGATAATTACAATTTATTAGATTATACGTTTTAAATGGTGATGCTTTCAATAATATCTATTTTCAGTTAATTACAATTTATTAGATTATATGTTTTAATTATTTTTTTAAATTAGGGATTTTACTTTATAAGTTTATATTACTTTCTTGTAATTATAATTTCTTAGATTATATGTTTTAATGGTGATGTTTGTAAAAATCTATTAGTTCATTATTTTTCTAAATTGGGGATTTTACTTTGTAAGTTTATATTATAATAAAATTACGATGATTGAAATTAATTAAGTAATATGTTAGTGATTAGATATTTGGAGGTTACAAAACTTACATGTTATGCACGTCTCTTTCATTAAGATTAGGTTAGTAATATTTCGTATACCTTGTGAATAATGAATGATATTGAACCCTACTCTCTTCTATATGCATTATTGTGAATTTGAAATTATGTGTGCATGTAAGTTTGAGATGGCTTTAGATTTACGGGTTGGAGTCAAGGATGAGGCATAAGGGAGACATGGTGAAGGATGAAGATAAGTCAAGTGATTGTGTATGCACTGAATGAGACAGAAGATTTGAGAAAAGAGAAAATCACATTGGGGCACAGTTTTCAAGATAGACTCAATGCATTGTAAAGACACATCCCTAGGCACATGTGATTTACACATTTTGAGGTGTGCATAACATAGAAAATTACAAGTTCTCTTTTTTAGGCGTAGGATGAGAATTGCAAGAGGAAGTTGGAATGAAATTTAAGGGCGTTGATTTTTGAGATAGGGATGAGCATAGATTTAGATTTTGAGGTAGAGTATAGTTATGGATTCTCTAGGAAAATGAGAGTTTTTTTAGATAGTAGCATTGTGATTTTCTAAGAAAAAAAACATATGCCAAATACATTTTTCGAGGTAAAGTGGGTTGGCATGGATTTTAAGGCATCTATTTTACAAACAAAAATGTGCAATGCATTGCACAATTTTCAAGAAACCTACATAGAATGGTTGACATCTAAATAAGCATGCATCTTGAGGTAGGTTGTAAGTAATGTAGAATTTATGTAGTAGTTTCCATGATTTTTATGTATATTGTTTTGTAGTAGCTATGTTTAGATGACAAAAAGTTTTTGCAACAAGGAAACAAGGTGGCAAATATTGGGATAGTGTTAATGTTGGTACAATGGAGAGTGGGTGAGAAGACATGTCATGATAACTGTGTTTTTTTTCTAAGGTTGATTAGTAACTTTTCAAATCGGTGCTTAACATTTTCTTTCATTGGCAGAAAATGGCAAGTATTCCAAACCTCTTGTTAGACCCCACTCAAAATTTCTATAGATGTGATTTCAATGTATGAGAACAATGTATAGTTGCCATTTTCGATACAAGGTTTTGTTAGGGTTAGTCATAGGTAAAGAGAAGAGAGATCCTAATGATGAGCAACCAGAAGAGTATGTTGCAAAGAATGAAGAAGTGATGGTGCTAATTAAATTGCTTGTGACAAATAGCATGCTTCCACATGCAAAGGATGCTTGCAAGGTGTGGACGAGATTGAAGGAAACACAAAAATATCTGACAAAGGCAAAGCCTTTTACTTCAAAAGATTACTTTTTTCTATGAAGATGGAAGGGGTTGATTCACGTTCAAAACCCCTATTAAAGTTGAAAGACCACTAAGACTAGCTACTGGCCATTGGTAGGGAAGTTGACAAAGAAGATCTGATAATCATCTCTTTTTAAATGTAGAAATTATGCATAAGGGATATACATAAACATGTTTCTACTCTACTAGCATACACAATATTTTAGCAAAGCATAATCAAACCAAGCAAATAAATACAAATTTGCACAAGATTAATTGTGAACCCTATGCTCCAAGATTTTATCATTTAACTCCAAAGTAGTCCTTGTACATCATAATATTCACATGAGTATCTCATAGTATCTCATCTCCTTCTTGTTCCATTATGTTGTTCAAATGAGGGAAATGAACCCTATATTTATACACAACTAACCATCTACAAGCTTCTACTAAAATGTAATAAATAATGTGGGCGGACACATCTAACATTCTAAAATACACCCATGAAGCCACAAAAGAAGACCAATATGGAGAAATAATTACTAAAACATTTAACCTTTTAAAGGTGCCAATGAGCAATAGTGCCCATCATAACATCCTCCTTTAATATTGACTATAGACATAATACAAAAATATAACAAATGGATGAAGGTGACATTACAACACATCTCCCATTAATGTCAACTTCTCTCATCACACACATTACTCTGAACTTCATAAACTTTGTCTTTGTCAAACATTTGGTGAAGATGTGTGTTTCTTGTTCTTTACTTCTTCAAAACTTCAATTCAATAATTCCATCCAACACAAGATTTTCAAGGTAGTGAACATCTAGCTCCATGTGAGTAGTCTTTGTCTAAAATATTGGATTATTTGCCAACCAAATTGCACTCTAGTTGGAACTTCTAATTTATGTAGCCTTCCTTTGAGCAAGGTCAAGTTCATACAACACATTTAACATCCATTTTGTGGATTTCCTTCTTCCTTTATTGCTCTACATTTAATGTCATAACAAGATAATGAAGTAGCAATATGCTTCTTACTTGACCAAATAATTGGACCGGTTCCAAGATGAAACATATAACTTTTAGCTTGTTGAAAATTCACTATATATTTTGCATCCATTTCCATAGCCATGTGATCATGATTACTTTTCCATGTAGTTGTTCTTGGATCAGAAGGATTACTTGCATTAAAACCTACAACCTTAATGGTTTTTGCAACCCACTTGGGAAAATTCTTATTATTACTTGCTTCATTAGATAATAGAGACTTTGTTAGAATTAACAACACTTGAAGAAGAAATTTCAACAACGACATCATTAGAAGAGGGAAAATCAACCATCTAAACACTAGAATTTGAATGAGTTGAAGTAGAATCAATAGGATTAGCACCATCCATGCTATTATCACCATTAGAGGTGTTGAAATATTGTAACTGTAAGAGTATTCTATTTATTATTGATGTATTATTCATTAGATCAATCCTCTTTTGTGGATTGACTGTGTCGGGTATTCTAAATGACCAAATCCCCTTTTGTGGATTGGTCAAACCCTAATTGTAATAGGTTAAATGAGAAGTCAGCCCCAAGAATATATTAAAGTGGTTATAACCACCTAGAATGAGAAGTCAGCCCTACCAGTGAAAAGACACCTCAGTTCACACCTACCAGATTGTATAAATAAGAGAGGTCAACGCCTCATTTGTTCACTCACTCACTTGTTCATCAGAGCACAAGTTTGGAGCTGCAGTTGGAGAAGAAGGAAGAGAGAGAGAGGCACATACTTGGGCCAGGAGAGGACTTTTTGTATTGTTTAGTTTATTCTCTTGGCATTTGTATTGTTTATCTATATTAAGGAAGTTTTGATGGGTTTTCTCTATTGGGGTTTCCCGAGGGATAAATGATGTGTCTCTTGTGATTTGTGCCTTTCGGTGATCCTATCTATGCTATAGTTTATCTAGTGGAGTGAAAAGAAACCTAATAATAGCTTAAACCTTAACATGAGTATGAGCTAAGCTAAAGAGGCATCTTTCACAAGAAGAAGAAAAACGTCATTGTTTATGCATTACACGAAAATTAGGGATTTTATTGAAGAAGATTTCCAACCTCAAACCATCTAGAAAAGATGCGCCCTAACCAAAATTCTTTGGCATCTTCAGTGCACTTTTTCAGTGGTTAGATCTCTTGAAAAGTGAAACCTAGTTTTCACAAAGTACAATCTTAGAAAACCGAAGCACCAGTCCAATCCGTTGGTCAAGTTTGGGGGTAAAATTTTGATTTTCATAAATCATTTGCACCGGCTTACTGCGCCCTCATTTCGATTACGTATCCCTTGGATCAAATTTCAAATTTGAAGTTTGAAAAATTAGGGTTTCCTCATAAAACCTAAGTTCGCAGGTTGCGATTCTGGGTCCTAGAGAACCCGATTCGCGATTATCAGTGCGGTTGCGATACTAGTTGAAGTATGTTCATGCAGTTGCAGTTGCAGTCTCAGAACCAGTTGCAGTATCAATTGCAGTTGCAGTACTAGTTGAAGTATCAGTCGTAGTACCAGTTGTAGTCACCCTTGAAGTTTTTAAGAGTTGGTGATCATTGTCATTGCTACCAGATGGTGCCACTACTTGCAAATGTTATCAGAGGTATGTACTCACACACTATTAAATTTGAATGTTTTTGCGATGAATTAGAGACGCATTTTCGTTGGCATAGAGTCGTTTTTGCAACCAAGATAAAAAAAAAATCGTTGGAATTAATTCGTCGGTCTAGCGACCGGAAAAAGAAGCCTATTCACAATAGGGAAATGTTCGGCTAGCGACGAATTTTAGTAGGTCAAACGACTAATATTAGTCGCAAGAGTGACCAAAACAACCCTAGCAAACTTAGTCAATAAACCACTATGAGTCGCTAGAACGATGAATATTAGTCGCTAGAACGACCAAACCATCAGTTAAAAAGGTCAAAAGAAAGAGGATCAGTTAGTTTCTAACTGACTAGCGACGAACAAGTTTGTCACTCTAGTGACTAACAGGTTGGTCACTAAAGTGACCAACACGTTGATGTTTGCGACCAATTGGCTATACTAGCGACGAACAGGTTGGTCGCTCTAGCGACTAACAGGTTGGTTGCTAAAGCGACCAACACGTTGATGTTTGCGACCAATTGGCTATACTAGCAATGAACAGGTTGGTCGCTAAAGCGACCAATATTGGGTTTTTTTTTTTTTAAATTATGCCATTCACACAGGATCTATGCAAATCTGACCTACATGAGCATTCTTTAATAGCAAAAATGAAATGGTCCATGACTATAACAGACAATTAAAAAATTTTCAATGCAACTATCTATATACCTATGTTTCTTTTGAGTTTTCAAATTAAAATGAAATGAATTGCAAGAAAAGAAACCTATAGATGTAAACAACTATTGAAATGCAAAGTTACAACCTATTTGCAGAGAACAAACAAAGATTCAAACCCTCAAAAAAACTCTTGAAGGAAAGGTAGTAAAACCATAGGGGGCTTTGTTCCTCAATCGTTTGGATTTTTAAGGGTTTTAAGCCAAACCTACAAACTAAAATCTAACTAATCATCCACATTCCCTAAATATAAACCTAGTAGACACATGAAAGCGATAAAAACTAGAAAAAAAAAAATTGTTTAACCCCTACAGAAAGTTACCTCAAAAAGTGTGTTGGCCCATGACGAAAGGTACCATGTTTCCTACATTGACAAACAAAGGAACCATACCTTGTTGATGCATTGGTCAATGCACTTGTTGACCCCAATAAGTGTGATGGTCTCTAGGGGGTCTCCTGCACCTGGGAGCTCAACTCTGTGGGATTCCATTGTGGTTTCCAACCCTTGTCACTTGCAAACACAACACATAAATCTAAAAGAAGTCAGAAAAACCTAAAAAACAAATAAACTCATTTACCACACACCCACAATCAAGGATCTTGAGATTGGCTCATATCCCTAGTGGAGTCACCACTCTACTGGTGCAAATGTACAAACAGAGTGAGAAACTTTGCAAACCTTGTAGTTGCTACAAGATTACAGACAAATGAGTTAGAAAACTAAAAACCCTATATTTCAATGAACTAATTTATTCTCTAAGCTATGTTATTCCTATATATGGAAGTAAAATGCAACAAAAAAATAAAAGACAAATACTAATTTAATGAACTAATTTAATAGTTATAACCCATTATTTCCAAATACCTATAACGTCTTCATCACTTAAATACTAAAACCCTAACATATATAACCCCTAAGAATTATCCCCTATAACCCCTAAATATTTGTATGCATTACCATTAACACTTAACACATATATCTTTTATCCATAATTAGCACCTAGAACCTCTTCCTCTAAACCCTTAGGAGTGAAAATAAACCATAAAATAGTTCAATAGCACCAAATTACTAAATCACACAGAAAAATTTTAAGTACCGACCTTCAAAATATCAGTTATGTAGAGTCTGATCAATTCAATGTTTCTCTTCTTGAAAGAGAATTGAAATCAAGATTTCATAAAAACCAGAACACCATTGCATCAGAACACCCGAATGATTTTTGCAACTGTAGAAAATGATTGTCATAACTATAGAAAATTTGTCATAACTGGGATATATATATGATTGATTTGCCGCAAATGACCGTTTGATTCCCACACGTGCCCTTGTTGGTCGCTAGAGAGACTAAATGGTGGTTAGTTGCTAGAGCGACCAAGATTCATCGTTAAAACGACCAACCTGGAATGTTGGTCGCTAGAGCGACCAACATTTGGACCCCGAAAAAAAAGGGTATATTTAGTACAAAAAATGCAAAAAAAATACGACGAAATTCTAAACCGTCGTAATTTGCGCCCAATGTAGTAGTGACATATGTTTTAATTGCTAAGATTTAAAGGGTATTTGCAGGAGAAGGGATCTCTTTCCATAGATCCAAAAGAATCTCAAGATCCAATACATTCAGAGGAATTATGCAACCCAGGTGTGATTATTAGGATATGAATCTAATTGTTATGACATTATTTTTATCAGTGTTGCATGTTGTAGCTATGACCATCATACTAACCTTTGATCAAAATTAAAGTCAAGGTATTAGATGGATTAAAGTTGAGATCATAGAGTTTATTCTCTAACCCAACCTTCTGTCAAGATAGCATATTGTCTTAGTACAAGAAGACGGGTTGAAGAAAGCACTCATCATCTTGAGTGAAGAAGCCTTGGAAGAAAAGAAACACACTCATTCTTGAGGACAAGGCTCCAGGTTCGAGGTTTGATTAATTAAAGTTGATAAGATTCAAAGTTGCACATGACAAGTTGATAACTAGTCTTTGAAAAGTACTATACCTGGTAGCATGTGAGCATATTGAGATAAATGCTTAATGTGATCATTTGCCTGATACAAACTAACATCTCCTCTAGGAGAAATCTCTTGTGTTAGTTCCAGGTTGCCATGGAGGAATGTTTGATCACAACACTAGAAGAGTGTTGACTTCATTTCGTATTGTGTTTCTTACTTTTGATCTTTGCTTCAGACAAGTCACAAGTGATAGCTCTAAAGGAGCTACTGTGATGATTATTCGTGTCTTTGTTTTATCTACTATTATCAAAAGAGTATTATTCTTGCTTGTCATTTTGTTGACCTTGTTTCAGGTCACAGGTGATAACCCTATGGAATCTATAGTTGCAGAAGGCAACATATTAAGATGAGACATGAAGTCGACTATGTACATGACCATATACACTCATGTGCCAAAGAAGATGAAGAAGAAGCTATCTCTTGAGATTTAGAGTATCTCATGTGAAGATTGATTGTAAGGAGAAGAAGGCTCCAAAGATGACCAAAAAATAGAACAAGAACTCACAATAGACTTGTTCAAATAATAATGAATCCACTTTGACAGGAAGCAGAATTCACTTGACGTCAGACTCAGCTTTTCATATTTAGAGTTGGTATTCAACACCAAGTATACCTTGTAAGAGATGATGAAGTCCTTGTAGACTCAGAAGAAATCAAGAGTAAGCCTAATCTCAGAAAGGATCAGATGAAGAGACATCTCCCAGGACTGGGAGACAGATGTCGTGAGAAGACTAGATCATAGCTTCATAAACTTCTAGGAGATATGATGCAAACGCGCCACCCGGCATGCCTGCTCTCACCAGGACCTTCTTTCCCCTATGGCCCGAAGAACAAAATTTTTTCTTCCAACCCCCTTATCAGGAGTTCTCAATCCCCACAGAACTATTCTTACGACCTCCCTTCTGCCTATCGGGAAATCGGAACTCACTGGATCGCGAGTCCGGCGCTCATGGATTCAGGTCTCACAAATCCCCGAAACCCGATGAGTATTTACCTCTCGCTCTCCTCGTTTCCTATCGGGAATTTCTCTATCGGAAAATCGGCATTCACGCGGTCGTGAGTCGCTGCTCCCACGAATCCCCGATTCCCGAACCCCGATGCCACCTGTACCTTACTCTGACGCTTGTGGTCCCCGCTCCAAATGGATGTCGGAATTTCGCATTTTGGAATTTCGCGATTCCTGTTGCGCGATGTCACAGGTCCTTCCAAGTCCCAATCCCCGATATGGGTGACACCTGTCAATACCAAATGCTATCACTGTGCGACCCGTCGCAATTCGGAGTTTCGCGACTCCTCTGTGATTCTCTCGACACCAAGATCTTTGAGGTGCCGAACCCCGACTCCCAGGGATCTCACGCCACGTGTCCCAGCAGCGATCAGCGGTTCCAGCTGCGTCGAGAAATCGTTAATCGTGATTTCAACAGGCATAAAATCCCTGTCTCTACAAACCTCGATGAGCCGAATCCCGATGGCTCCTCCGGGACTCCTCCTCTGCTCCTTTGATGCTTAAACCCTACACAACTTTCCAAGATCTGACGGCTCACGAGATTTCGCTGCGAATCCTGGCCGTCGATTCCTCCTTTTGAGAATTTCCCTCAAATGGACAAGTATTTCCTCTCGAGACTTCCTCTCCAAGCTGTGACTACAATTCTCCGTGACCCTTTTTTTATGAACCTTCTGGGCTCTCTTCCACGATATCATAAGTACTAACCCTCCTGAGCTTTTCCACTCTGATTCCTTTAGAGACTTTGCGCACACTCTTCGTGCTCAACCTTCAACAACTCCCCACATGTTGAGTCCTTCTGACTCTGTGCACCTCCGGCAACAGTAGTCTCTGCCTTCTTTTTCTCAGATTAACAACTGAGACTTTTAATTCCGCTTGTGTGCTCTTCACACGACCTCAACAAACTCTTGAGACTTCTGGGTGAATGAGAATAAGTATTAAACTACTGAACCCTCATCAACGCACTCTATGCGGATGAATTCGACTGCACTCTTTGCAGGAATCTCCTGGTTCAGATAGAGAAACAATTGAAACTTATTCTCTTCTCTCTCAGACTTCAGTTGAAAACCTGAAATCGCATGCACACCATATTCAAAGTAAATGCATATAAAGAACAAAACCATTCATTGATCCCAAACACAATACACAGAGAATAGACACATAACCATGTATTTGAATCAAATCTTTCTTCTATTAATTCAATATTTGTACATGGATGTTCTATACACAGTTCTTTGCTTGCTCCTCTATTCCTGAATGTTGCTAACGTTACAATGATACAATGAGGGTGTCTATATCTGTTTTCCCTCCTTCATCTAAAACTGTCTAATCTGGGAATAAATCATATCTACCTGCATTAACTAGATTAAATGCCTCCTATCTACTTCAGACAAGAGCGTATGGCTCGAGGTCTGATACAATATACAAAAGGCGCTCCTTCATAAAGGATTCATTAAAGGTTTGGCGCTTCAATTTCAAAAAGGTTTCAAAGAAAATATGTCATGTGTTTAAAAACACATGTGTTGGCTCCACGCTCGTTTTGGGTATTTGCGATGCTCCTGCATCAAGATATGAAATCTCCTGGGAAGATTCTGTAACAGATAACCAAATATGCAATTGCAATAATATATATAAAATATGAATAATTGATAAAATATATGATGATGATTACAATTGAGAAATGAGGGCTTGTTATATACCCACACAGGGGTGCCCTTTCACCACTAGACATGTCT
>SNQJ01S0035032.1:15340-27127 GCA_010110895.2 Picea sitchensis
AAGCTTGGTATAGTCCGAAAGGACCTCCCTCGAAAGGGGGAGTAGTGTTGATGTGCCAGCTTAATTGCTATGTTGATGTGCCATATTAATTGTTTTGATGATGTGCCATCTTAATTGTTGTGATGATGTGTCAGCCTAGTGTTGTGATGCCAGCTTAATTGTTGTGATGATGTGTCAGCCTAGTGTTGTGATGCCAGCTTCATGTTGATGATATGCCAGCCTTGTGCTATGATGATGTGCCAGCCTCATGTTGTGATGATGTGCCATCTTAAGTGTTGTGATGATGTTCTAGCTTAAGTGTTGTGATGTTAGCCTCATGTTGATGACATGCCAGCCTCGTGTTGTGATGATGTGCCAGCCTCATGTTGTGATGATGTGCCAGCCTCGTGCTGTGATGCCAGCTTCGTGCTGATGATATTGTGTATGCAGCTTCATGTTGTGATACCAACCTCGTGCTAAAGACTCTCAACCTAGTGTTGATGTTGATGATGCTCCAACCTTCATGTTGTGATGTTGTTGTTGATGATGATGCTCCAACCTTTGTGCTGTGATATTGTTGTTTTTGATGTTGTATAAGCCTTGTGTTGTTATTGATTATGATGATGTATTAGTGTTATACTAATCCATGTTGATGCAGTTGATGATGATGATGCCACTTCAAGTTCTTGTTGAAGTTGATGATGATGATGCCACTTCATCTTCTTGCTGAAGTTGATGATGATGATGATGCCACTTCAGATTCTTACTGAAGTTGATGATGATGATGCCACTTCATCTTCTTGCTGAAGATGATGATGATGATGCCACTTCAGCTTCTTGCTGAAGATGATGATGATGATGCCACTTAAACTCCTTGTTGAAGATGATTATGATGATTATGATGTTATTTAATCTTTCATGTTGAAGATGATGATGTTACTTTAGCCTCACGCTGAAGATGATGATGATGTTACCTTAGCCTCATGTTGATGAGGATGATGATGCCATTCCATCTCCTTGCTATGAATGATGATATTGATGATGAGAAAAACTTTCGATGATTTATAGATATGTCAGTCAGTGTTCCAAGATGTTGTTGATGATGTTGTCCTCTCTCTCGCCTGATGTTGTTGTAGAATATCCTTCTTGTTAAGGGGGAGTGTTGAAATATTGTAACTGCAAAGAGTATTCTATTTATTATTGATGTATTATTCATTAGATCAATCCCCTTTTGTGGATTTATCATGTCGGGTATTGTAAATGACCAAATACCCTTTTGTGGATTGGTCAAACCCTAATTGTAATAGGCTAAATGAGAAGTCATCCCCCATAATATATTAAAGTGGTTATAACCACCCAGAATGAGAAGTTGGCCCTGCTAGTGAAAAAAAACCTCAGTTCACACCTGCCAGATTGTATAAATAAGAGAGGCCAACACCTCATTTGTTCACTCACTCACTTGTTCATCAGAGAGCAATTTTGGAGCTGCAGTTGGAGAAGAAGGAAAAGAGAGAGAGGCACATACTTGGGAGAGGAATTTCTGTATTGTTTGGTTTATTCTCTAGGCATTGTATTGGCTATCTATATTAAGGAAGTTTTTGTTGGGTTTTCTCCCCCATGAGGGTTTCCCAGGATAAATGATGTGTCTCTTGTGATTGTGTATTTCTCATTGATCCTATCTATGTTATGGTTATCTAGTGAATTGAAAAGAAACCTAATAATAGCTTAAACCTTAACAAGAGGCAGTCAAATCATCATCATCAACATCACCAACCAACTCATATGAGATAGTATATGTAAAATGAGCGTCAAAAAGAGAGGAGACTTCATTGAACTTCACATCCCTTGTGTGAGGGTCAAAAAGAGAGGAATCTTTATTGAACTTCACATCCTTACATGCGAACACATAATTGATCTTCGGATTATACAACTTGTAGGCTTTGCACCTAGACCTAACTCTATCCAACAAAAACACAGTTATTACTTCTAGGTTCCAACACAAATATTTTCTCATGAGGTATGCATGCTCAACAAACACTATCAAATGCCCTAAATAAGTAATTATAGGATTTATTTTGCTCAATGTTTCATATGGAGTAACATCACTTACTGCTCTAATAGAGGCCTTATTCACAATATTTGTGTTGATATTATGGTAGCTTTGGGAGGTATTTACCTCCACGTGTAACCCTGACAAGAATAGAATATTCCGGGAAGCAAGAAGAAACCATAAAGCATTAAAATTAACCCTAGAAGACAAGTCGGCTCAAGGAAATAATTAATATTAAGTATTTAGTCTCCAGAATGAGAATTCGGCCCAGACAGCTCAGGAAACAGTATAAATACAAGTATACAGACTTCATTTTGTACACACAACTCATAATTTCAGCTGGGAAGAAATGTGCACTGCAAAAACTGGGAAAGTGTGCAAGTCTGGGCAGCAACTACAGCCGACAGCTGCCGCAATCTGTATTCTTAGTTTAGGCTCAGGCTTTTTATTGGTTATGGTTGGACTTTCTGATCAGTCTTGGTTATCTTTGCTTGATGCATTATCCTTGGTTGGCTATTGGTTTGCTTCCAGAATCATTCTCTGTCAAGGTTAAGGTGCTTGGGGGTGGCTTCGGCCTATGGTTGGGTAAAAATATTGTTATATTGTCTATAGTTAAACAATCACATCTATTACTTTCTAACAGTTTATGGGCACACCCTATCTTCAGATAGTCTAATCGTTGGAAGATAGATTGGGATGATTTTCTCAGTTACAGTTGTAATTGCAGCCAGTTTTTGTTGCAACAACGAAACCCTAACCCTCTTGTTGAGGCACCTTAAGTGAATAGATTGACCTAATTTTTGGATAGCCTAGTGTGCCCTAGCCTAGCACATCTCCTGGTACTCTCAGCAAGCTAAGACATATCCTAGTGTGCTACTTGGTGTGGTAGTGTACCACTGGATTGTAGGTGTGTACTACTATGGATAGACACAAGTGTGTTCTATTGAATAACATTGTTTTGATTACCATGTAGATTATCATTTGTGTTGATATTTTCAAAGGCATATAGGTTGAGACGGATCTCTATGACCTAATTAGAAAATAATCCTAGATTGACATTCCTATAGGAATGGTCTCTGTATTCCATGGCATAGTTGTTAGCTTTATTGGGACATTCAATCTTCTAAGACGTATGTCTAGATTAGAAGAATGGTCCTTGTATCACTTTGTGGAGTGAGTGACCTATTTAGCATCATGCTTGATTACTCAGATGGAGTATGGCCTCTAGATATGATGTAGTTGATGCTATCAGATGATAGTGATAATGGTTCTCATGATCTAATTATGAGATAGTCTGTACGACTATGATGATGTTATTGCTTGAATGGTATGTTTGTGCTCAAGACCATTGCCTTCAATACCTCCCTAGCTAGGAGGGAGTGTTGATATTATGGTAGTTGTGGGAGGTATTTACCTCCACGTGTAACCCTGACAAGAATAGAATATTTTGGGAAGCAAGAAGAAACCCTAAAGCATTAAACTTAACCCTAGAAGACAAGTCGGCTCAAGGAAATAATTAATATTAAGTATTTAGTCTCCAAAATGAGAATTCGGCCTAGACAGCCCAGGAAACAGTATAAATACAAGTAGCCAGACCTCATTTTGTACACACAAGTCATAATTTCAGCTGGGAAGAAGTGCGCACTGTAGAAACTGGGCAAGTGCACAAGTCTAGGGAGTAACTGCAACTGACAACTGTCGCAATCTGTATTCCTGGTTTAGGCTCGGACTTTCTATTGGTTATAATGGTTGGACTTTCGGATCAGTCTTGGTTATCTTTGCTTGATGCATTAGCCTTGGTTGGCTATTGGTTTGCTTCCGAAATCATTCTCTGTCAAGGTTAAGGTGCTCGGGGGTGGATTCGGCCTATGGTTGGGTGACAATATTGTTATATTGTCTATGGTTAAACGAGCACATCTATTAATTTCTAACAATTTACAATGCATGAAATTGCATCCACCCAAAATTTATAATTCAAGCCTTTTATATTCAACATGCACCTAGTCATTTCTGAACAAAGTTCTATTCGTTCTTTTATGTACTCCATTCTTCTATGGTGTATATGAAAGAATATTTTGAAGCCTCATCCTATATTAGCACAATAGCTTTCAAATTTCTTCTTAGGATATTCACCTCCATTCATTCCTTGAAACATTTTATCCTTTTCCAACTTTCATTTTCAACCAAAGGTTTGAACTCTTTAAACACTCCAATGAATTCACTCTTAAGCTCAAGGAAATAGATCCATATCTTGTGTAAACATCAATTAAGGTTAGCAATAACTTGGATCCTTCAATTGTAGGATTGTTCGTTGGTCCACAAATGCCACTATGCACTAGCTACAACGGGTACTCTATTCTCCATGATTTTGCTTAACCAAATTTCTCCCTATGGTGCTTTACAAACACATGTCCTTCATGCATGCCTATAGTTTCTTAAATACTAAGCAATCCTTTACCAAAGTTAACAATACCATGAGATGTGATATTCCATAATTCATGTGTCCTAACCTTGCATTCCAAAACGTACTATTTTCATCACATTGAGCCACAAAAACATAATATGGAGTATATTTGGATTAAGAAAAACCAATGATTTTATATACTAATCAATGTTTCTTGAAGTAGTTATAGCATAGTTAGCTCCAATGCATTTATTGTCAAAGTAATTAGGCCAAAAATCTAGTTTATAGCCACTTTGTACACATTTATAAACACAAAGTTAAGTTTCCTCTATATTATTCACATCCATGACATTATCAAGGGCCCCATTTTTAACTTTTTTTGTGCCTATACCAAGAACTGAAAGAGTCACACCATTCCCAATGATAAATTTTGTTTTTAATTTTTACCCTCATTATATGAACCAAATAATAATCTATCCCTTGTCGTATGAAACGATGCACCATTTTCCACAATCCATTCACTAGAAGTACTAGTAGCACTCAATGCATTTGATGAAGCCACCAAAGCTTTAAGATCAACACAATCACTCTCAATACATTCAACAACAACATTCTCATTGTGATTTTATGTTCCGCATGTTCATCACAAAAAACATTATGCATACTTGAAGTAATTGAAACATCTTCACCAATGGGTGAGTAAGATATGGAAAGAAAGGATTTCCTTCCTTTCTTCTTTTAACCTTGTTTCCTTTGGCCTTCATTCCTTTTAATCTTGGCATATTCAACCATCTTGTGATATCTATCTACCTTGTGTTTCTCAGTGCAATAGTGGAAAATGAGTTTCTTCTCCTTTTGTTGTCCAATTACATTATTATGACTTATATATTTGTTAAATGAGCCATCATTCTTACTAGATTTACCACCATGATTCTTGTTCCTAGGAGGATTTTTGTGATTCATGTATTCTTTTCTGTATATTGCATTATGGGGCCTACAATCCCTTCTTGGACTCCAAAAATTCCTAGAGTAAGGCTTGTCTCTCACTACATATGCATTATCCTTTTAAATTTTGTATTCACATCCAATGGTTTGTTTATTCATCTCATACTATAGCTTTGTAGTTTGAATACGCATTTCATAAATGTAGAACAAATTATACCCAATCATGCAAACAAGGCTCAAAACCTCCTTCAATCATTCACATTTCTCAAGTTTTTCATTTGTACTGTTTCCTTCATCCAAATATTATTGAATGCTCCCAAATTCTCAAGGATCTAGTGTATTTGGTTTACTCTTCAATTGATATAATTTATCTATGTCCATCTTATTATATTGATTTTCTAGGGCTTTCCATATAATGAATGAAGAATTTTCATTAATGATTATTTTTTAAGATTATGGTTTAAACACTTATATATTATGCCTAGAGCCTGTTCACTTTTTCTACTCCATGTTTCCTTTTATTTATCATTTGTAGGTTATTTATTCTCTTATTTGATCAACTTTTAACTATCATGAGGCCCCAAGATGTCAATGAACATAGCTCTCTAATCATCATACCCTTTTTCCATTAAAAGAGGACACACTTTTCATCCATGATTCCAAAAATATGTCAAAACCTAACAATCAAATTTTCCAATGCATACTAGATTTTAAAGATGTAAACAAAAAAAATTACTTTCAAAGAAAAATTCATCTCAATTGAACATCGTATGAAAAAGATACGGCCCTTTGAATTTTCAAAAGTGTGATAAAATTACAAAAATTAGCAAAAACAAAAGCCTAAAATTTTTGTCAATCCTAAAAAAATTATGTTTC
Source organism: Picea sitchensis (assembly GCA_010110895.2). Classification (NCBI taxonomy): domain Eukaryota; kingdom Viridiplantae; phylum Streptophyta; class Pinopsida; order Pinales; family Pinaceae; genus Picea; species Picea sitchensis. The sequence goes on from SNQJ01S0035032.1 coordinate 21,595, forward strand.
TTACTATTCAAGTTAGTGCTTCAAGCCTAACATGTGTGTTATAACCTTATTTTGCAGCTTTAGTTTAAAAAATTCGATTTGGTGAGTTCCAAGGATAAAATTGAACCTTCAAGTCTTTTCATTCTCTTGTAGGGGTTTGATGATGTCTTAACAATGATTGAGATTTAGGTAAGAAAGGACACATAAGCTTATGTTACATGAATATGCCATGGGGTAATAAAAATTACTTGTAATAAATGCAATTGTTTGCTACAAATTGAAAATATCTAAATTTGTGTCAATTGTTAAGACAAATAGAGCATCCATTCAAAAAAGACAACCTGTTAATTTTCTTGACTTAATCTGAATATATCGTTTTAGAATTCATAATAGCATCAAAATTTTAAGACATTATCTCCAAGAGATGCCCCAAATACATTTATATAGATAAAGTAGTCCAAGAATTTTTTTTCTCACCACCAAAACTTCACACAGGAGAAGCCATTTTCTTGAGGATCAAATATTCTTGAAGACAACTTGCAAGACATGTTATTAGAACAAGTTTCTCCAATGAAGCTTTGACAATCAAAATTAGGGCTAAGGAGTGTAATGTCATTGCTTCATTCCAAAATGATACATAGAAAATTCACCATTTTATTTTGTTTTCTACAACAATAAGAGAAACACAATGATCATGTCACTAATGGTTAATAAATTTAGTGCAACACAAGTGGAGAAGGTTGTATTTGCCTCATGTGTTAATCATTTTCAGCACTAAATTACTATATATGTTCTAAGGTGCCAAGATTGGCTAAATTGAACATTTGTTTAAAAATAATGTTGCAATTGAGTATATGTTTCAAGCATAAGGTTTGATGACTTTAGTTTTTATTGAATCAAGCATGAGCCATAAGGCTTTGCTATGTTTGAAGCGAGTTGACTCTCATGGTGTACTAGAGGGGTTAATACAGCATCAATTTCTAAGGAAATAAAAGTGTGGAGCAAAGAAGCTGAGAATATTGATGTGGGTTGGGAGAGAAGTGATGGTTTTATATATAGAGTTAGAGTGAAGTAGGTGAAGTCATATGCTTCCTTTATGGTTGAATCATATGAAAAGAGGCCTGAAATAAGAGTCAATGAAGTTTCTTTCAAACTTGGTATTAATCATCCTATTCGTTATGACTGAGGTGGGTGTGTATGTGAGATATTATTTGAGTTACTAGAAGACAAATGTTTTATTTCTTGCATAAACCTTGGAAAATTGGGATGAAAATGAAGAATATATACGAGTTTTAGCACATGATGTTGATCCTGAAAATAAGGAGAACTTAATGAAATAGTTAAACATGCTTTCACAAGATGGGAACTTGATGGAAAATAGCAAGGTATGAAAGTGAATTTGTTTGACTGACATGATCTAGTGGCCATATGTAGTTTAATATCCAATAATAATGTTTCTACAATCAAAGATAATTTTTGTCCTTGTTGCACATGCCATAAAAATGATATACACATGGTTAAAATTAAATTGTGAGGATATAGTGTTTCTAAGTTTTATTTAATGTCCCCAAAACTGTTCTTAGTAAGCCGTACCCATTTATTAGAAGTTTGAATCTATGTTTATATATTGTAAATACTTTCTTAATATTATCTTGTTTTAAAAAATTATGAGTTAAATCTTGCTTTGGATTAAAGCAAAGGATGGGAAGAAATGTTGGACGAGAATATTATATACATTTAGGCAACCTTATTTAGTAGATAATGGAATATTATGAAGAATTATCCATGAATAGAACAAATGATGAAAATGTAGACTTCCATACTCAAGTCGTGATTCTAAATGTAGCTTATTAGTATGTAACTAAATCATACCTAGTGAAACATGTGGTGCCAATTATAGTTGACTCTTGGATCAATGTCCAAGCTTGTATATTTTGTTCACCATGTTAGAATTAGAATTGTTTTGAAGATTTTTTAGGAAATTCAAAGAATTGCACGAGATTATGACAAGATTCATCCAACTAGAAGCGTTGAGAAAACAAAATTTGTTCAAATTTGGGATGAGATGGAGAAAATTGGGGTTGCATGAAATCTTAGGGAACTATACCATCATAGAGCCAAGAGTGCAATGACATTAACTACAGGTAATCAAATGGATCAAAATCAACATGATCATCATTTGGCATGAGGGAATTTTAAGGGTTTAATAATTATATAAACATACCTAATATTTTTATGTGGGTTTTGAATAATAATAAATGATGATATTGTGATGGCACATGAGTGAAATTGGATCTTAGTCATATGAAATTTGAATAGAAAGTTTAGTAACTAATCATATGCACTAAAATGTTTTATTTATACATCACTGAAGGCCTACAAGATGAAGAAGAATATTCAAAGTTGGCGATGAAACATCCCCACTAATCACCACTTAAATTAATGCATAATGTAGATATAAGTGTGGCTATGGCCAAACAATGTAAATGCCAAATATATTTTCTGAATTATAAATATAATATAATACTAGCATACCCCTAAAAAGACCAATAAAAATGCCTAAATATGAATCTCTCCTCTATAGATGAATCTACCAACTCCTGGTGTCGAGTACGAGCCCATGCCAGCTGCTCATTCCAAGATTGAGTATCCTCATTGTTCAGTCGTTCATTCATCTGCATGGTGGTGTGGCACGATCACAACCACAAGAAACATCTTCCTACAAGAGTTTTCTCAGGAATGCATGCAAAAAATGAGAAACAATAGAATAAATTGATTCACACTCCAGATCCCATCATCAGCCTCACCACCCCTCGCTTCTGCAACAACGTCAAACTCAAACATATGCAGTAGCCTCTTCAACCTTCAAAGTTCAAACCCAATGAGAGACATCAGACCATCATTGTGTTAATCATATCCACTCTCGGAGGAGATCATTGTGTTATCCATATCCACTCACTGTCACGGAAAAATCTGTACTATAATTGTGTGGTTCCTATTCTACTATGACAGAGGATCAAAGCAGATGAATTTTCTGCCCATAGATGAATGTGTATCCTTGCCAAGTTGCAACGAGGAGTTGTGAAAGCATGTATTTCTTCAAGCCCTTATATCTAAACAAGGGTGTTTTGTTCTGAACCTTATAATCCATTAACGAAGTATATAAACACTAAATGTCTTCTTGTTTCCTACTGCAAATGCATTTAATTCGAATAACTTATTTGACTCGATTATATTCTATCTTCCTTTCTCATTATGCTTTTGCAGATGATCATGGCATTCTGTAATTTCTCGTTGCTCTATTTAGTTGTTTTTCTCAATCTGGTGGTGTATGAGAATCATAATCTGAAGAGGAAGAGGAGGGCAATATTCTAAAGAGGAAGAGGAGGGAGAAAATTAGTTCATATTCAAAAGGGAGAATCGAGAAAGAATAAATGAAGAAGCAAGCCATATGAGAGTTGCTCCCTCCTTCGGGGAGAATGCAAGAAGTGCACCTCAACTGCACAACTTTGAAGTTGGGAGAATGCAAGAAGTGCACCTCAGCTGCACAACTTTGAAGTCAATTTCTTCGAAATGGACCCCAACTCTCTCATGCTTCCTCATTACATTACTGCAAGTTGGTACATGTACTCCTATGAAGATCTATAATAGTAAAAAACAAATGACAAGAATATTTTTATGTTATTGGTGTTTTAATTGCATTTTATATTAATGTCAAGAATATTTTTATTTTTATGTTATTAGTGTTTTAATTGCATTTTATATTAATGTCATAGTTATAATATAATCCGTTCCATTTTTTTTATGTAGGTAAAGGAAGAATTGGGTGGGTGCACAACTAGAAAGTGATCGAACAAGATGTGGAAGCTAGGTAGGTTTATTATGTTCCCAAGGGCGCACCATTCTACATGATTAACAATGGAAAAAACCAGAGACTCCACCTTATCAACCTCGTGCATGATGAAAACCCAAGTGGTCCTGATCAACATCATGAGGTTGGTGTGTTCACTTAATCAGATAAACTCATCGTGATAATTATTATTACTATTGGTTAAAGGTTTTTAGTATCTGTTTGATCAGATGAATTGGGGTTAATTGTTTTATCTTTGTGGTGTGGCATTCATATTATGTTGGAGGTGGGTGTAATGTCCCCCAGCTGAGGGACATTACGGTGTGAGGGACATTACAGTGTGGAATGATCATAAAAACTAAATTTTAACAACAAATTAAATTTATGGAGCTTTCAACTACGAATTAAAACCGTATTTAGCTATTGTTCACTACCATTTAATTGATGCATCTACAACATACTAAAATAGACATGAATGTAGCTAATAAACTCCATTACAACAACATATAAAATTTGTTGTCATTTACAGAGATCATGTACAACAATTTAACTCATAAATACAAGACAATAAATAGATAAACACGTAAATTTTAACAATGGTTGTGCAACCAATGGTTTGGGACAGACATTCCACCCAACCATAGACTAATTGTTCAAAATATCAACAACCAGTCACCCCCGAGCTAAGGCTAGCAATCCACAAAAAAGGGTGGTATCTCACAGTCCACTCACAACTTAGAAAATCTCACAACCCACTAATAGCGTCCTATATCTATCCTAATTTTCCATCAACTCTCTTCCTCTTGACCTGCCCAACCCAATGCATGTACCCCTTCACTAATATCAGTCCCTTGGGTGTCCCATTAATTTATCAAGGTCTCTCTAGCACAAGTAATCAAGAATCTCTCAGCTGGGAACTCAAGGGAACTTGTTTCTAGGAAAACTACTAGCAACACAACATCAAACACTTGTTGTTACAGTGAAACTCACCCAGAAGTCCATTCTTCAAGCTTGAAAACCTGGCTCTTCAGTTTTCCAACTCCAATTCACTCCAAATACGCTCCAGCATGCACTAGAATTCTCCCTCCAAGGATGCACTAGCTCCAAGCTCTATTTCTTTCTCTCTACTTGCTCCTCATGTACAAAAAATCAATGTGTAAAATTGTTGTCCCAACCCATACAAATTTCCTCCATTTGGCTTGCCTTTCTTGACTCACACACTTCCCCAAAATGATTGTACTCAACCCCCATGTGCCCAATAACTTTGGAATGTGACTACTCACACCCGCCCTCTTACATGTATTCAATGATTGGATTTGGGAACACTCAATTAGAAATTGGAAGGTTCATATACCAATAGAAAGTTTAAGAAAATGGGTTGAATTAATATAAATGGGTAATTTCCCCCTTGGATCCCTCTTGGCCATTATCCTAGACACTCCCCTCTCTTGTGGATTAATTCACCCCCCATTTCTGTCCATGTCCCCTTAGCAGTTGGAATCACATTTTAGAATTTAAAACATAAAATACAATTCGCATAGTACATCGCTTTGGTCGTAGCCACACATTATATCTGTTAACTCCCAAAGTAAAACCGTTCTTTCGGTTGAACTTTGTAGAGGATATCCTAGCTATTGGTCGCATGCTTAAGCTAGTTTTGTGTTTTTATAGTTCAAAGAAAATTTTTTGGTTTTGATTCTATCA